>PVIC010009794.1:0-19454 GCA_004025085.1 Thryonomys swinderianus
AGAAGTGGCAGGTGGGGAGATTCTGGGTAAGCAGGTTAGAAAAAGAGAAAGGCAAGACATCTAGGTGCAAGGCAAAGTTGGAAATACAGAACTAAAGCTCTGGGACAGAAGACCACAGAGCAGGAAGAGAACAGACATTTCAGTTAAGGGAAAAAAATTTCACTGAAGAAATGTCTTAAACTTTCACACTAACAAAACTCAGAAGCTTAAGAAAAGTCAAACTGGGGGCCAGAGGGTTAGCTCAGTGGTTCCAGCGCCTGCCTCACAAGCGCAAGGTCCTGAGTTCAATCCCCGGTAACCACATACAATGCTGGGTGTGGAGACTCACCCCCACCAGCCATCAATACCACATACCACAGTGTCGGGCGTGGTGGCTCACGCCTGTAATCCCAGCACTCGGGAGGCAGACACAGGAGGATTGCTGAGTTCGAGGCTTGCCTGGGCTGGTGAGCTCAGAGCCAGCCTGATCTACAAAAAAGCGAGACCCTGTCTCAAAAAAAAAAGAAAAGTCAAACTGTATACAAATTTCCCCTAAGATCAACATTGAACCTAATCATTCAGTGCTTGCTCCATTTGATGTGTAACCAGAACTGTAGAAAGAATTAAGTCTGTGAACCTAGGCACCACTGTTTATACATAAATACACACACACACACAATTCACCAAAAAAAGCAAAAAAGAAAAGCATACATGCTTCAAAAAAGAAAAACAGTGTAATATTTTTTTTCAATAGATGGTGTTATTTTTGTATGGAGGACCCTAGAGGATGCAGTATAATTGAAGAAAGCCCACTCACTACACTGTTGGCTCTTAGAGAAGAAATTGAAAATGTTTGTGCAGCATTCTCAGTGACCAAGGTTACCCAAGCAGCAGTGTGCCATATAATAAATGTCTGGAAGCTACTATCACTTAAAACACCTTTCATAATTGTAGATGCCAAAGGTAACTTGTAGTAATTTCAAAAATTTAGAATTAGGGCCAGGGATTTAGGGCATCTGGCTGGCAAGTGAAAGGTCCTGAGTTCGATCCTCAACCCCACATATCACAATGCTGGGCATGGTGGTTCACACCTATAATTCCAGTACTTGGGAGGCAGGTGCAGGAGGATTGCTGAGTTAGAGGCTAGCCTGAACTACCTAGTGAGTTAAGGGTCAGCCTGAACTACAAAGCAAACTCCTATCTCAAAAACACCCAAAAACTTAGTATTAAAATATTTATATAAGTTTTATTTTCCTGAAGTTTGTATACTTTTTTTTTTTTGGTACCAGGGATCAAACTCAGAACCCTGCACTTGCCAGGCAGGAAAGGTGCCACTGAGCTACACCCCCAGCCCTGAGATAACTTTTTTGGCAGACCCTGTGTGTACACATACAAACACACACACACACACACACGTAGTCTGGACAAAAGAAAAATTATACTCACTCTTAAAGATATTGTTGTAGGCCAGAGGGTTAGCTCAGTGGTTCTGGCGCCTGCCTCGCAAGTCCAAGGACCTGAGTTCGATCCCCGGTAACCACATATAATGCTGGGCATGGAGACACGCCCACCAACAATCAACACTGCATACCACAATGCCGGACGTGGTGGCTCACGCCTGTCATCCCAGCACTCGGGAGGCAGAGACAGGAGGACTGCTGAGTTTGCGGTGGCTTGCCTGGGCACCATAGTGAGCTCAGGGCCAGCCTGAACTACAAAGCGAGACCCTGTCTCAAAAAGCAAAAAAAAAAAAAGATATTGTTGTATATTTAGTAGTTTTCTTTCGGGGTAATGAGGCTCTTAAGTTTGGCACATACTCTGATAATGGCTTCACATTTCAAAACTGAACATTAGGAGACTGGTGCAGTTAGCTAGTTTTACCTATATTTACACATGCAATTCAGGAGTGACATGAAGCAAAAGTTACACTTTGGCCTTTCTTGGGATAAAAATATACAAAATCTGGTACTATTCCTATATAAAAATATACCAGGCATGGTGGCACATGCCTGTAATCCCAGCATTCAAGAGGTGAAGGCAGGAGGATTACCGTGAATTTAAGGCCAGCCTGAGCTATATATGAATTTGAGGGGAGCCTGATCTATATAACGAGACCCTGTCTCAAAAAACCAGAATGGATAGGCCGGGTATAGTGGCTCACGCCTGTAATCCCAGCACTCAGGAGGCAGAGGCAGGAGGATTGCTGAGTTTGAGGCTTGCCTGGGCTACCTAGTGAGCTCAGGGCCAGCCTGAACTACAAAGCGAGACCCTGCCTCAAAAAAAAAAAAAACAGAATCAATAGCTAAATCTTGAAAACAACCCAAATGCCCATCAACTGGGGACTGGATAAAGAAGACTGTGGTGATTTTATAAAATGGAGTATTACTCTGACATAAAGAATGATAGATTTGAGTCATTCATATTCAGATGGATGTACCTTGAGGACATAGTCATAAGTGAAATAAATAGGTCACAGTATAAATACTGTATTTTTTCCTCTGGTATGAGAAACTGAAAATGTAAGTCCTAGAATGTATGATAGGCACTGTAAAATAGAAAATATCCTAAGAGAAATGGGGGTTAGGGGTAACAAAAAGAAAGAAGAAATTGTAATGGTAAACAAGAAGGAGGGGATCCACTCCACAAAGAATGGCTGCTATCTCGAAATTAGCCAACAACAAATGCTGGCGAGGTTGCAGAGAAAAAGGAACACTTCTCCACTGGTTGGTGGGAATGCAGACTGATACAACCATTATGGAGATTTGTCAAAAAACTAGGATTAGAGGTTCCATTTGACTCTGCTATTCCCCTGCTGGGGATATACACAAAAGAATTACAAGATTCATATCACAGCAACATATGTGCACCCATGTTTATAGCAGCTCAGTTTGTGATAGCTAAATCTTGGAAACAACTCAAATGCCCATCAATTCTCTCTAACTGGATAAAGACGTGGGTTTTTTTTAATAAAGCGGAGCATTACTCTGTCATAAAGAATGATGGGATCAAATCATTTATACTCAAATGGACATACGTTCAGGACATACTCATAAGTGAAATAAATAGGTCACAGACGTGTAAATATCATATCTTTTTCCTGGTATGAAAAACTGAAGTTGTAAATGTGTTCTAGAAAGCATGATCGATATTATGAAGTAGTAAAGAAATATTCAAAGGGAAATGGAGTTTAGGGATAAATAATGAAGAAAGAAAAAAATTGATGGTAAAAAAGGAAACAAAGCTTATGTATATAGGGGTGGGGGTAGGGTGGGTAGGGGAAGGGGAAAAATGAGAATTAAAATGTGTCATATACTGGTACAAATTCTCAATACAGAGTGTAATTATGATGTGTATATATATTTACCAATGTACCAATAAAAAAAGATAAGGGGGGATACACTCATGTATATAGAGGGGGTGGGGGTTGTAGCATGGGTAAGGGAATAGGGAAAAAGTGAGAATTAAGTTGTGTCATATACTGGTACAATTTCTCAAAGTAGAGTCTGATCATGATGTGTATATAAAATGCACCTATTTCAAAATTTAAAAAAAAAACAGAACAATGGAAATGCATCCTGTGTGCCTGGTGTGAAGGCACACACTTATAGTCCTAGCTATTCAGGAGGCTGACCTATGATGTAAAAAGTTCTAGGCTGCCTGGGTAATTAGTGAGGCTCTGTCTCAGAATAAAATAAAAAAGCCTGGGTTCAACCCTAGTAATAAAAAATAAACCCTAACACATAATCATGTGCCACATTAAAGTCTTTCAGTCACCTACAGGCCATATATGAGGGTGATCCTTGAGATTTTAATGTTGCTGAAAAATCCCTATTACCTCAAGAAATTATAGCAAAAATGTGAAATACTGCAACACAGTAGTACTGTTTATGATAATGCTGGTATAAACAAACTTTCTGTGCTACCAGCTACCTAAAATTAGCACAGCACTGTAATATGTACAGTACATACTTGATAAAAGCTTTATGTATTACTATACTACACTATATTTTCTGATTAGTTTGTAGTGTGCTCCTTCGGAATAACAAGTTAACTATAAAACAGCATCATGTATATCCAAAAGCAGTATTCCAGAAACCACTATTATCACAGGGTATGATTGCTCTATCCACTTTATTGCTTTTTAAGAGCCTATGTGGGACAAGATATAGATGTAGAAAACAGTGACTGTGATGATCCTAATTAAAATTAAAAATCTTGAAGATAAGCATAATGGTTCATACCTGTAAATCTCATCACTAAAGAGAAATTAGGCAGGAAGACTGCCAAGTTAGGGCCTACCCCGGGCAACTTAGTAAATACTACCTCAAAAACATTCTGTTAGGTTCTGTGGCAGACCTTTCAGGTAATGATGGGATGAGGAGTGGCATGGAACCCCTGGGAACCAGGATTTCTCAGAAGGAGGGTGAGACCAGGGTGCTGGGTGCCAGTGAGGAGGAGGGCCTGAGAAGATACCACTGTCTTTTTTGCTGCTGTTGTTGTTTTTTGAGACAGGGTTTTGATTTGTAGTTCAGGCTGGCCCTGAGCTCACTATGTAGCTAGGTAAGCCTCAAACTCAGCAGTCCTCCTGCCTCTGTCTCTCAAGTGCTGGGATTACAGGTGTGAGCCACCACACCTGGCACTGTGGCATGTGGTACTGATTGCTGGTGGGTCTTAGTCACCACACCCAGTATTGTTGTATGTTTAAAAGGGCTGGGAATGTAACTCAGTTCAAGCTCCTAGGTTCAATCCCCATTATAGCAAAAAGAAAAACATTTGGGACTGAGACTGTAGTTCAGTGTCAAAGAACTTGCCCAGCATGTGCAGTCCCAGGTATAATCTCCAGTACTGGAGAAAAAAATCTACAAGTGGGGGGCTTATATACAATTTTTATGTATATAAAATTTCTGCATATCAATTTTATGTACACAAAATTTCTAAAACTAAGGACCCAAAGAAAAGAAAATGGTAGTACATCCAAGCAAGTGTGGTACATCTTCATAAGGCCAGCTAATTCAGGAAGCTGAGCAGGAGGTTCCAAACAACAAGCCAACCTGGGGAACAGTGTCTCAAAATAAAAAAAATACATGGATGGATGGATGGATGGATGGATGGAGGAAAGAAAGGGAGAGAGAAAAGAAAGAAAGAGAGAAAAGGAGAAAGGAAGGAAGGAAGGAAGGAAGGAAGGAAGGAAGGAAGGAAGGAAGGAAGGAAGGAAGGAAGGAAGGAAGGAGGAAAAAAATGGGTTGAGACTATAGCTCACTGTGAAGGCCCCAGTCTCAACCCTATTACATCACATGCACACACAATTCAACCCCAAGAAATTCCAGGAAGCCAAGAATTTATAAAAATTGTTTATAAAGCAAGCATCATAACTAGCTTCACTGTGAGCTAGCACATATTTTTACTAAAATAATATTACTCATTCCCATGAAAGTTTTAAGCCCAAATACTGCTACTGTAAATTAATTCAGGCACTTTCTCTTTTAATCCTTCATTAACCCTACCATGTCACAATCTTTCACTTTCACTTAGCAAGCCCAATACCAAACTTCGATCAATAAAAAAACAAAACAAAAAGAACAGGATTTCCAAACTAAAAGTAGAGCAGGAGAAGTTAACACCTTTATTCTCCCTTCCTCCTTTATGGCCTAGCCAATAAAGAAGGTTTATAATTAAAAAGGAAAGCTAGGCATGGTGACATATAACTGTAATGCCAACAGCTTGGAGTCTGAGGCATGAGGATCCCAAGTTGGACACCAGTCTGAGCTACACAATGAGACTCTGTCTCAAACAAACAAACAAAAACAAAACAAGAGGACCAACAATTTAGCTCAGTGATATTGAGCCTACCTTGCAAACACAAGGTCCCGAGTTTGATCCCCAGCACCAAAAAACAAACAAAAACAACAAAAAGATGGGAAGCACAATATAAAATTGCATTCAATACTACTAATTATTTAAATGGATATACCTGTAACAGTAGGAAGCAGGAGATAGATTTTAGACATCAGTTTAGAATATACCAAGTCCCTAAATTCGCTTAGGGGAGGGGAGATCAGCAAATGCTAATGTGAGAAATAAATCCCCTTTGGATGGCACAGTCCCAAGACTATTTTTTTAATTGAATTCTTTATTGGTACATTATATACACAGCTCACAATCACACACAACATTGCCCAAGACTACTTTTCAGGACAATTACCACAGCGGTATTACCATGCTGAAATAGAATAGTTTAGAATACTCAGATAAAAGACGTGTTCATGCCAGGCGTGGTGGCTCACGCCTGTAATGCCAGCACTCGGGAGGCAGAGACAGGAGGATTGCTGAGTTCGAAGCTTGCCTAGGCTACATAGTGAGCTCAGAGCCTAAACTACAAAGCAAGACCCTGTCTCAAAAAAATAAAAAGACATGTTCATCCTGTGGTAAAGAAAATCACATATATATTGTTTGCAATGGTGGGGGCCAAACCAGAGCTTCAGTAATGCTAGGCATGAAAAATTATATTTTTATAGATGAATTTTACATGTAAGAAAGGCATAGGCATTCTGATTCAGAGCTTGATGAATCATACAAGGAGGCACAAACTCTAGTCTCCTTTGGGATAATAATCTCTAAACCCATACAAAATAAATAATTATAGTATATACATGATCAAAAGCTACAGTCATCAGCCAAGTACTAATACTGAGAGACACTGACTATACATATTTCTATTTGACAACAGTTGATAGAGATACATAGATAAGTTTCTTCTATAATATGTCTAGCCCTACGGCCTATTTTTGTTTCTTAGCCTATTCTACAAAACTCTACTACAGCCTAACACTCTTCTACATAAAATTATACATAGTTTAAAATTCAAGCCCAGCACTCAGGAGGTAGAGACAGGAGGATTGCTGAGTTCGCGGCGGCTTGCCTGGGCACCATAGTGAGCTCAGGGCCAGCCTGAACTACAAAGCGAGACCCTGTCTCCAAAAAGCAAAAAAAAAAAAAAAAAAAAAATTCAAGGACAAGGCAGGCATGGCAGCATACACCTGAAATCTCAGTGCTCAGCCCTCTGGAGGCTGAAGCAGGATCAACACAAATTTGAGCCTAGCCTGGCCTGCACAGTAGGATCTTCTCCCCCCAAAACAAAAACAAAAAAAAACCCAAATTAAATAAAATTAAAAACAAATGAACAAAACAACTTCAAGGATAAGCACAAGAAGACAATTCTACACACTTAAAATATCTCAGGGCCTGGGGCCTATGTCAAGGACAGGGCACTTGCCTACCATGCATGATCTCCTGGGGTTGATACCCTGTAGCACAAAACAGAACAAAAAAAAAGAAAATCACAAAACCTTATTGGTTGTAAGCTTATTGGTAAACAAATACTTCTATTTCTAAGCTTACAGGTGAACAAATATTTCTTGGCCACTGTGCATGCTGTTATGGGAAGTCTGAGAAGTCAAACCAACTTCACTATCTGAAACTAAAGCACCAAGAACCATTATTTAGTCTTCAATGCCTGTGCCTCTTATTTATGTAAACTAATTTTTCCCCTTATCATCAACTGAGGCTACTAGACAGATTCAGAGAGCAGATGCTAATGCAAAACCAAGGAGAGTACACTCTAAATGTGGCAACAGGCTAAGTGAATTTTTGATAGGACAAGCATCCATTATATTGCTTTCTCTGCACAAGGGAGAAGCTAATCTAGGAATTCCAGATACAGCAAATCCTTCTCTTTCATCTTTGGGGCTTGCTCTTAGCCTGCACTGTGTATTTCTTTTCTGCCTTCAATAAATGCACATCCCCATTACCTTTTCTGTGACTAATTCTTTCTTCAGGATACCAAGAAACCAGAAAAAACATCCCAGGGACCTATCACCTGTTAACAATATCTCTTATATATATATATATATATATATATATATATATATATATATATATATATATATATATATATATAGTAGTTGAAGTTTCAACAGAGCACCAGACCTGTAAAATTCTACTTAGTTTTCCAAGGAAATCAGAGAAATCACAATTGGGAAAAGGATTAGTGAATATACCACCTTGTACTTTTTGTTAAATAACTTCAAAAACTGGGCTGGAGATTCAGCTCAGTGGTTCCAGAGCCTGCCTCACAAGCACAAGGTCCTGAGTTCAGTCCCCGGTACCCATATACAATGCTGGGCATGGTGACTCATGCCCACCAGCAATCAATACCACATACCACAGTGCCAGGGGTGGTGGCTCAAGCCTGTAATCCCAGCACTGGGGAGGCAGAGACAGGAGGACTGCTGAGTTCGAGGCTTGCCTGGGCTACATAGTGAGCTCAGGGCCAGGCTCAACTACAAAGCGAGACTGTCTCAAAAAAAAAAAAAAAATTTTTTTTAAACTTCAATAATTAAGAGCTGTTTCTGGCAGTGTTGTTTTTGTTTTTGTTTTTTGGGGTTTGGGTTTTTTTTGTGCAGAACCGGGAAGTGAACTCTGGCCCTTGTGCTTCCAAGGTAGGCGCAGTACCACTTGAGCTAAATCCCCTTGGCAGTGTTTTTTTGTTTGAGAATTGAACTCTACCACTGAGCCACATCCTCAGGGCTTCATTAAATTGCCCAATATAGCCTCAAACTTGCAATCCACCTACCTCATCCTCTAGTGTACCTGGAATTATAGGTGCCAACACGCCCACCCTCACTGAGACACATGAAGGTACAAAAAGTGACTAAGGGCCCAGGGTATCACTCAGCAGTAATGTTTGCCTAACATACAGTACATCAGGCCCAGGACAGGCCCCGAGCCACCACTAAAGAGAGGAGCACCAACAAACTGACTAGGTACTCTTTTCTAATATAAACCTATCCTTCCATCTCCAAGGAACCTCTTTCTTCAAACACAACATGCCAACTCCCCACCTTATCATTAGTTTGAAATGAGTTACCTTAAAAGTAATTTTTCCCCCCAGTGCTAGAGGTTAAGCCCAGGGCCTCATGCCAAGCAAGTTCTCTAATTACCAAGCTATACTCCTACCCAACTTGAGAGACAGACATGTCTTCTAAGGTCTTCACAGGAAAAAATAAGCTTCCAGATCTTCTATGACACCAAAATGGTGGCAAAGCCTGACAGAAAAGGAACAAATCTGAATTAAGACTACTCTAGGTTTGACTAGGTCTGTTCCTCCCTAACCTGAAATCTCAACTTTGCTTCAGTAAAATAGGTATAAAACACCCATTTGTGCCAGTGATGTAGCTCAGTAGTGTTCATCTGACGTGTTTCAGACCCTTTTCCAGCATGGTAAAAAAAAAAAAAAAAAACCACAAACCACACACACACACACACACATTCAGGCACCCATGCAGAACCACCATGCTTTTCTGTAAACACACACAGCCTGAAGAGGCTGAAGAAGTGACCAGGCAAGCTTGGGCTACATAGCAAGGCACTATACCAAACAAACAACAAAACAAAAACCTGTCTACTTGTCTTGGAAGATAATAGAGAAGATAAACAGAGGTAATATAAAAGAGTTCAGTACCTAAGGGGTGCCAATAAACACAAAAACCTCCAGAAGAAGGGTTGAATGAAAAACTCTATACAGAACCCAATACTTTCACAAAGCCTCTTTTGTGAATGTCAGGCGTTTTGCTAGGTATTTTTTCCTGGTTTCACTTAATTCTTAAAATAAAAGCAGCAGGCATGGTGGCACACACCTATAACCCCAGAACTCAGGAGACTGAGACAAGATCATTGCAAATTCAAGGCCAGCCTGGACTACAGACCTTGTCTCAAAAAAAGGGACAAAAGTCCTTTGGTATTTTTTCCCCATTTTGCTATTGTAAAAAGATTAAGTAACTGAGCAGATCAACAGAAATGAATCTTCAAACCCAGGTCTTTCTGATTGCGAACACTTGGGTAAAGTGTCTACAGTATATCTTTTTGAAACCACATACTACTCTCAAAGAGTGGTTTAAATGGAAAAGAAATTGGAATCAAGCATATTTTTATAAATAGAACAAATTCCAAAGTACTGACCTTTTAGATCTTAATCAAGCCTACCACCATAATTAAGGCTCACTATCTAAAGCATTGTAATTAATCATTTCAAGATTAGTTACCCTTATACTGAAACCATTCTTTACAAAACCCAAGACAACAAAGGTAGGCCTCAGTATGGAACATCTATGCATATATACTGAGATGCAAACCTCTCCTCTAACCAAAAACCAAGGCCTACTGCTGACACTATTTAAAGTGGCATATGCTTATAATCCTAGCACTTAAGAGGCTGAGTGGGAGGACTACTGAGTTCAAGGCCAAACTGAACTACATAATGAGAGTTTTCCCTGTCTCAAAAACAAAATCTAGAATAAAAAAACAAAGAAATTTTGACGGGGCACTTGCCTTCATTCATACAGAAGTACTGCCTGTTTTATACTTTCTGCACTAATCCCTCGTAAAACTCCAAGGCAAACTTGCCAGTAACAAATTTCAGATTTTGATTGAAGCTTTCAGTAATATGTACTCTTACAATACTTGTTACCTAAATATAATTTGTTAATATTGTTAAGTCCTCATAAGCTTAAATAATTCTTTTTTTTTTTTTTTTTTGAGACAGGGTCTCGCTTTGTAGTCCAGGCTGGCTCTGAGCTCACTATGTAGTCCAGGCAAACCTCAAACTCAGCAATCCTCCTGTCTCTGCCTCCCGAGTGCTGGGATAACAGGCGTGAGCCACCACGCCCAGCACTATGGTGTGTGGTATTGATTGCTGGTGGGCATGAGTCTTCATGCCCAGCATTGTATGTGGTTAACAGGGATTGAACTCAGGACCTTGCGCTTGCGAGGCAGGCACTGGAACCACTGAGCTAACCCTCCGGCCCAAGCTTAAATAATTCTTAGTGAAATTAAAGCTATGAATCTTTTACTTACTTTTGCAGTACTGGTGACTGAACCCAGGGTCTTGGCACTAAGCTATATCCCTACTCCTTTTTATTTTGCATTTTGAGACAGGGTCTTGATAATTTGCCCAACCTGGGCACCAACTAGCAATCCTTCTGCCTCAGCCTCTCAATGTTGGAATTACAGGCATGTGCCACCATACAAGGATAAATACTGAACCTTTAACAAAAAGATATTAACTTTATAATCTCATAAGTAACTTTATAATCTCATATTAAATCTTAAATATATTCCAAAAATTAAACCCTAACAGAGATCCTATAACCTCACAAAGATAATTTACAATGGCGATTTTGAAACTTTTTTGAAACAACTTTAAAAGTTTGATGAAAGCCTTTTCATTAGGCTAGGGATTTAGCCCAGTGATCAAGCACAAGGTCCTGAGTTCAGTCCCTGGTACTACACACCACAATGCCAGGCATGGTAACTCACACCTGTAATCTCAGCACTCTGGGGGCAGAGGCAGGAGGGAGCTCAGGGCCAGCCTGAACTACAAAGCAAGACCCTGTCTCAAAAGACAAAACTGGGCCGGAGATTTAGCTCAGTGGTTCCTGCCTAGCAAGCGCGAGGTCCCTGGTTCAATCCTGAAAACTACATACAACAATACTGGGCGTGGTGACTCACACCCACCAGCAATCAGTACCAAATATCACAGTGCCAAGCATGGTGGCTCACTCCTGTAATCCCAGCACTCCACTCAGGGGCAAAGGCAGGAAGATTAGGAGTTTGAAGATTGCCTGGGCTACATAGCTCAGGGTCAGCTGAACTACAAAGTGAGACCCTGTCTCAAAAAAAAAAAAAAAAGACAAAATACAACAAAAAAAATGTATTTATAGTTGGGGGTTAGCACAATGGCACTGCACCTCCCTTGCAAATGCAAGGTCCTGAATTCTATCCCTGGTACAAAATAAACTATCTTTATAAACAATTATACCTTAAAGTATACCTCCTGACCTGGGGATGCAATTCAGTGGTAAAGCACTTGGCTGAGTACATATGAGGCCCTGGGTTCAAACCTCAGCCCTACAAAAGTAAATGAAACATCTCCCATATCCTTTAAACTCTTGTAATAAAAAAAGAAAAAACTCTAGTGTCCTTTATATATACTAATATTAAGAGTGCTTTCAAAATGTGTGGTTCTAACTTAGGCACAATAAAGAGAATTCAAAGATACTGTAAAGGCCAATGACCCTAACAGGTTTACAAACTAGCTGTATAGTCTATTTTTTTCCTTTTTAATTCTTTCAGTAATTATTGACCACTTCAGGGGAAATACAAAACAAAACCAAAAACCCACAGATCTGAATTCCATAGATAAGGAATCTACAGAACCAGACCAAAAAAAAAAAAGAACCACAGAAATGTGATCAGAGGACTAAATTTTCTTTTTCTTTTGAGGCAGTGTCTCACTGCATAACCCAGGCTGACCTTGGATTTATGGCAATCCTCCTGCCTCAGCCTCCTTTGTATGGGGATTATGGATATGCACTACCATACCCAGCTAAATTTTCTAAAATTACCTGTTAAAATGTCTTTGATTACCAGATACATCTTGATTGACAAGCAGTTGTATGAGTCACAAAGTTCTCAAATTCAAACGCACCCTGGGCAATGTACCAAGACAGCTTTTCAACTGGGCATGGTGATGCACACCTGTGATTCCAACACTGAAGGCTGAGGCAGAAGGATCACCATAAGTTCAAGGCCAGCCTGAGATACACAGTGAGACCTTATCTCAAAAAGAAAAGGAGGCCGGAGATTTAGCTTAGTGGTTCCAACCCCTGCCTAGCAAATGCAAGGGCCCTGGTTAGATCCCCAGTAACCACATACAATACTGGGTGTGGTGACTAGCAGCCACTGGCAATCAATATCACATACCACAGTGCCAAGCGTGGTGGCTCACACCTGTAACCCCAGCACTCAGGAACAGAAGCAGGAGGACCGCTGAGTTCCAGGATTGCCTGGGCTACACAGTGAGCTCATGGCCAGCCAGAACTACAAAGTGAGACCCTGTCACAAAAACAAAAGAAAAGAAAAGATCTTGTTTTAAAATATTTTAAAGGGCAATGCCGGACGTGGTGGCTCACGCCTGTCATCCCAGCACTCAGGAGGCAGAGACAGGAGGATTGCTGAGTTCGCGGCGGCTTGCCTGGGCACCATAGTGAGCTCAGGGCCAGCCTGAACTACAAAGCGAGACCCTGTCTCAAAAAAGCAAAAAAATATATATATATATTTTAAAGTGGAGAGGAGTCGAGGGATGTACTTCAACACACTGTTCAAGCCTCTAATGGGAGCAATCTGCAAGCACCTTGGGATGGCCCCAGCCCTGTAAAAACAGTCACAGCAAACTACTGAGGATGCAAAAATGTATGCAGCTACAGAATACAAGCATATAGTGGTTCCATACGCACATCCATGATCTTGCCTGCCAATGGAAGACATCATTCTTCTTCACATTACACTTTCCCCAGTCTCTTAACTCCTCCTACCTCTCCCAGCACAGTACAAACCAGAGTAGGCAGGAGGATAGGATCATGGTAAATTCAAGGCCAGCCTGGGCTCAACAGTGAGCTCAAGATCAGCCTGAAATACTGACTTGCTCAGTGTGAAGATGCTGGGTTCAACACTAGCACTAAACCAGGGTAGGGATTATAAGCAAACTTATCTGATGTCTTTAATAACTGTTTCTCAAATATTCTTCAAGTCAACTCTACAAAAGACCAAAAAATATGTATTTATTACTTATAATAAACATTGAGTTGTGTCCAAAGTACAAAATACTATTAAAATTGAGCTTTTTTTTCGTCAAAGAAAATGAACAGAATATGCTCAAAAAAAAAAATTTTTTGTGTGTGGTACCAGGGATCAAACTCAGGCCCTTGTGCGTCCAAGATTGGCACAGTACCACTCGAACTAAATCCCCAGCCCTGGTCAAAAAATTTTAATTAGAAAAAGTTATTACTGGGCTGGAGACTTAGCTCAGTGGTTCCAGTGCCCACCTTGCAAGCGTAAGGTCCCTGGTTCAATCCCAGTAACCGCATACAACAATACTGGGTGTTGTGACTCATGCCCACCAGCAATCAGTACCACATACCACAATGCCTGGCTTGGTGGCTCAAGCCTGTAATCCCAGCACTCAGGAGGCAGAGGCAGGATTGCTGAGTTGTAGGCTTGCCTGGGCTACATAGTGAGCTCAGGGCCAACCTGAACTATAAAAGTGAGACCCCATCTCAAAAAAAAAAGGAAAAGAAAACATTATTATTTTAAAACTAAAATTCCCCTCCCTTTGGGTGTGTTGGTGCATAATCCTGTACAAAATGCTAGCTACTCTAGTGGCTGAGGCAGGAGATCACAAGCTCCAGGCCAGTATGGGCAATTCAGTTGAGACCCTGTCTCAAAATTTAGGGGCTTTGCCAGGCGTGGTGGCTCATGCCTGTAATCGCAGCACTTGGGAGGCAGAGACAGGAGGATTGCTGAGTTTGAGGCTTGCCTGGGCTACACAGTGAGCTCAGGGCCAGTCTGAACTACAAAGCAAGACCCTGTCTCAAAAAAAAAAAAAAATTTAGGGGCTGAGAATTCACCTCTGTGGTACAGTGCTTGCCTAACATATGTGAGATCCTAGGTTCAATGCCTGGCATGCGCATGCACACACACACACACACACACACACACTTCCTTTAGTGAGCTCTATTTTTTTTTTGGCAGTTCTATTGTCACTTTTTTATTTTTGCCCATTTAAATTTAAATACAGAGACAGTTTTTCTATCATATAAAGTTAAAAAATCAACAGATTCTATTCATTAGTTAAAAGTATTGATACTGTATAAAAAGCTAGTTTTCATATATATAATCCGTATTGAGTTAAGAGAAAGAATTTTGTTTCTGAGGTTTAAAGAAATACTGGACAGAAACCAGGCATAGTGGTGAACCCCTGTAATACCAGCAATCTGGAAGCTGAGGTAGGATTGGGAGTTCAATGCCAGCCTACTTGGTGAGACCCTGGCTCAAAAATAAAAACAAAAGGAGTCAATAGTTTTAACAAAACACCACAAGGACCACACAAGTGAATTGTCACTTCCTTCCAAAAAGAGGAAAACAGGGCCAGGAGTTTTGTTCAAATGAAAATGCCCCTACCTTGCAAGCACAAGGGCCTAGGTTTATTCCCCAATACCTCAAAGAGGGGAAAAATACATGATGATGCATGCCTGTAGTCTCAACATTCTGGGAGGCTGAGACAGAAGAAAAGCAAATTCAAACCCAGCCCGAAAAATTTAGTGATCTTTACAAGACTATCTCAAAAGTTATGAACAGTTGGGGGTATAGATCAGTAAGAAAGCCCTGAATTCAATCTGTACAGGGGTGGGGGTAGAGTGGGGGATAGTGGGATAAGGGACGGACTCTAGGTACTCTGGGATTACTTTATGGTTTACTTTATTGTAAACCAAAATATAGAAAGTGTATTAAGTAGTAGCGGGCAAGGTGGTACACACCTACAATCCCAGCACTGGAGAGGCTGAGGCAAGAGAACTGCTGTGATTTGTAAACCAACCTAATCTACATAATGAGACCCTGTTTAAAAAAAAAAAGTATTGGGCCGGAGATTTAGCTCAGTGGTTCCGGAGCCTGCCTTGCAAGTGCAAGGTCCTGAGTTCGATCCCGGTAACCACATACAATGCTGGGCGTGGAGACTCACGCCCACCAACAATCAATATCACATACCACAGTGCCGGACGTGGTGGCTCACGCCTATAATCCCAGCACTCGGGAGGCAGACACAAGAGAATTGCTGAGTTCGTGACGGCTTGCCTGGGCTACATAGTGAGCGCAGGGCCAGCCTGAACTACAAAGCAAGACCCTGTCTCAAAAAAAAAAAAGTATTATGTATACCCAGGTATGGTAGTACATGTCTGTAATCCCATCTACTCTAGAGACTGATGAAAGATGTCTAGCTCAAGACAAGCCTGGACAACTCATTTTTCTCCCTAAAACAGGACTTGAACTATCTGTAAAGACCTGAGATACCCTAAAAATATGTGAAGAGTTGTGAGTCCCTTCTTTTTCATTCGCAGCGATCACTCGACTAAATTTAGGAGTTTGATCTGGGGTACATGCCTGTAATTCCAGAACTCTGGAAGCTGAGGCAGGAAGTCTGCATCTACTCTGGGGTACCAAGTGAATTCAAAGCCAGGTCTGATGGCGCAGTACTGTGATCTCAGCCTTCAGGAAGCTAAGGCAGTAGGATTTTCACGAGTCTGAGGCCAGCCTGAGCCACAGAGTGAGTTCAAGTCTAGTCAGAACTGCAGAGCAAGAAGACCCTTTCTCCAAAAACACAAAGACAAAAAGCAACAAAGAAGTAGCTGAACTATACAGAGATCTTGTCTAAAAAAAAAAAAAACGGAATTTAAGAGTTGAGCTCTGGGGTAGAGCACTTGCCTAGCAATCCTACCGCCCTGGGTTCCACCTCCAGCAGTACTCACCCACCAAATCAAAACAAAATAAACAAGAATTTTAAATGTGCTCATGTTGCCAGACTGCATAAGGAAAATAAACACAATCAACCTTGCTCCATTAGGCAAACTATTTTGAGTCAATAAAAGCGACACCAGGCAATAAGAGTTGGCATCTCGGCTGTCTACTGTGGAAAAACCTTCAGGGACAGAGTAACGCTCATTTAGTCTAGGTTTACAGGATACTCTTTTCTTTTTTGAGCTAAATAGTAAACAGAACGAACTTTCTTCACAGACCCTATCTGATGGGGGCAGGGGCTAAAAACTTAAAAGGTTCTCACAGAGCATGTAAGGCAAGCCACTGAAAAGAAAAAAACCGGGACACGACGGGGAAACCCTCGGCCGGCCCAGAATGCGGCAGGCAGAGGAACCGGAAACCGTGCAGGCGTCGGGTCCTCACCTCCTGGATGCGCTTTCGGGCACGCTGCAGCACCTCCTCATACCCCTTCTGGCGCAGCTCGCTGAGGCTCTCGTAGTACTCCTCCGGGTCGTCGGGCTCGGTGAAGAGCACCTGGGACAGGATCTTCCAGCCGCAGGTGTCCAGGCCGTGACCCAGGTAGACCTGCAGCTGGTAGCACAGCGCGTCCACTTCTTGCTCTGTCATCTCGGGGGCGCCCCCAAACAGCACGGTCCACATGCCCGAGGGCTCCTCGGGGAAAACAGGCAGGCAAGGCTCCAGCTGCGAGTTCACAGAGCACAGCTGCTGGTGCACGGCGCGCAGGTCCTGGAACGAGAAGAGCCCGGCCCAGCTACACTCCTCGCCGGGCGGCTCGGGCTCTGCGCCCGCGTCAAGTACCTCGATCTCCTCCGCGGCCGACCCGCAGGCGCTCAGCACGCGTACGGAGGTTGGCGGCCGGGCATCTCCGGGATCCGCGGCCCTGCGCGCTGGGCTGCTCCCGGGGCTGCCCGCCCCTCCGCCGGCCGCGCTCCTGCGGAGCCCGGGGCTGCGGACCGGCGTGGCGGGGGCCGAGGCCTCCGGCCGGGCCTGGCCCGGCGCCCCCGCCTGCTCCCGGGAGCCGCTGCGCTGCCGCTGCGCCGTCCGGTTATGGCAGGTGATGGCGAACTTGCCCTCAATCTCGTTCCAGGCCACGATGAAGACGAACTTGTGCTTCTCGCGCTCGTCGAACACATGGGGCCGCACGGCCACCCAGTCGGCCTCGAGCGTCTCCTCCAGAGCGAAGGCCATGGTGTCGCGCCGCCCCGTCAGCCGCGCCGGGCGCCTGCAGCCATCTTGGCCGCTCCCCCTCCCCGCTCCGCCGAGTGACGCGGCTCGGAGACAATGCGCGCGCCGCGGGGCCTCTCACATCGCCCGCGCCCGGCAGAGGCCGCCCAGCGTGAGGCCGGTACCCCTGCTGCTGGGCCGCACACCGCGCGCCGGCCCCGACACCCTGAGGACCTGAGCAGCCAGACGTGCGGACAGCGCCGTAGCACTCTGCGCCTCAGCCTTGCCACAATGTTGCCATAGCCCGCTGACGTCGGCGCTCCACGAGGGACGTAAACACGGGCACGTGCCGCACGCAGTGACGTCCCCGCCCCGCCCCGCGAAGGCCCCGCCCCTGGTGCCCGGCCCGCGCTCTGCTGGGCCTGGATCTGAGGTGGAGAGAGCCGGCTGTTGGGAGGAGGGAGCTTAGGCTGCTGGAGCTCCGGGCTGTCAGGGCACCGTCACCTGCGACCTTGTTCCCCTCGTCCAGAGCGACGGTGCCTGCGCGAGAACTCCGTCACATGCGCTGCTGTGCATACGGCATGTTTTTTCCTGACCGTCTGGAGGGGGAACGAGAAAGACAGAAGCAATCGCGTGCTGTAAGCAAGGAACATAAAAAAATACAGGTTGAGAATAGGGTAAGACAGAAGCTCAGTAGAACTCTAAAACACAACGAAATGAAAATTCAGCCATGCTCTAGTAACAGGACCACTTATATTCCAGTTCTTCAGGGTTTTATTGCCTGAGTTTTATCACTGTGCACTATTTAGGGAACTTTGTCCGGACCAACATCACCAGGCTCCCGCCAGTTTAAAGTTCTGTTCTATTGTCAGAACTTCCAGAATGTACATGCAGAAAATCAGCAATCAGAACTCTGGTAGGCGTGTTAAACTAGGATGAAATTTTTTTGAGGCAGGGTCTTAACTTCAGTCCAGACTGGCCTCGAACTTTAGGCGATTCTCCTGCCTCAGCCCCACTGCTATAATCCCACCACTCAGGAGGCTAAAATGGAGAGTCACTGTGAGCTCGAGGCCAGCCTCAACTACATAATGAGACCCTACCTCAAAAAACAGTGTGTAAAACCTTTTAGATTAACCTTGCCTTGTCAGCCATAGTTAATATTGTTGTGACATCTGAATAAGTAGGAAAGAGTTTTAGCCCTGCCAATTTGCTGAGTCTTTTAGGCCTGTAAATCTGTTTGACACCCCACCCCCTTCTAAAAAAGTGATCTGGGCGGGAAAACCAAAAAGGCAAAACGACTTTGGTTGGTATCCTTTTTTTTTTTTGCTTTTTGAGACAGGGTCTCGCGTTGTAGTTCAGGCTGGCCCTGAGCTCACTATGGTGCCCAGGCAAGCCGCCGCGAACTCAGCAATCCTCCTGTCTCTGCCTCCCGAGTGCTGGGATTACAGGCGTGAGCCACCACGTCCGGCATTGTGGTATGCGGTGTTGATTGTTGGTGGGCGTGAGTCTCCACGCCCAGCATTATATGTGGTAACCAGGGATCGAACTCAGGTCCTTGCGCTTGCGAGGCAGGTGCGGGAACCACTGAGCTAACCCTCCGGCCCGGTTGGTATCCTTTTTATACTTGCTTATATGAAACCACAATTTCTCAAAGTTTGCAACTGAATATGTGTCAACTTTCAAATGCAAATCACAGACATACCTTTTAAAAGATGGAGGAGCTTGCCTGTAATCCCAGCACCCTGGACGGCTGAGACAGAAGATCACATGTTACAGCCTAGCCTGATCAATTTAACCTAGGGAGACCCTGTTTCAAAACTTTAAAAAGGGCTGAGGGTATAGGTCAGTGAAAAAGCCTTGGGTTG
>PVIC010009794.1:19554-45652 GCA_004025085.1 Thryonomys swinderianus
GGCCGGAGGGTTAGCTCAGTGGTTCCAGCGCCTGCCTCGCAAGCGCAAGGTCCTGAGTTCGATCCCCGGTAACCACATATAATGCTGGGTGTGGAGACACGCCCACCAACAATCAACACCGCATACCACAATGCCGGACGTGGTGGCTCACGCCTGTCATCCCAGCACTCGGGAGGCAGAGACAGGAGGATTGCTGAGTCCCGGCGGCTTGCCTGGGCACCATGGTGAGCTCAGGGCCAGCCTGAACTACAAAGCGAGACCCTGTCTCAAAAAGAAAAAAAAAAAAAAAAAAAAAATTTTATCAGGCTGTAGGGAGTCAGTAAAAGATGTGAGCATAAGCATTAATATTTTAATTCTAGTATCACAGCTTAAATACAGAATTGCATATTTTTATGGAATTAACATCTCAAGTTTATATTTGTATTTTTGTTTTAGATGGGAAACTCAGTTGAGTAGTTTGATGCTGATGCTATTAGATATCACTAAATATAAAGAATAGAAGTAGAATATAAGATTTAGATATTTAACTTGCTTTAGATTTAGTACTTCAGAAATTTAGAACTTCAGGGAAAGCAATGTTAGAGAAATGTTTCTAGTTTCCAATTTATTTCCAATACTAATGAATTTTGTTTTGGATAGCATGTGTGTGTGTGGTTACTGAGTTAAAGTACTGATATCCTTTGGAAACGGGCTTTTTTATTTATGTCCTGAACAGTGCTAGGCAAGTGTGTAATTACCCAGCTCCTACAAGCAGTTCGATGTTTACTTTTACTCTCTTGCTTTTGTTTAAAGTTGGACTGCTTATAGTGCAATGAGATGACATGAAATCTAGATAAAAATACATGATATATTAATATATACATGTAAAACACTGTTTACATGAAGTTTTTTCTTTTTTTTTTGTTTTTGAGACAGGGTCTCTCTGTACTTCAGGCTGGCCCTGAGGTCACTGTGTAGCCCAGGCAAGCCTCAAACTCAGCAATCCTCTTGCCTCTGCCTCCCGAGTACCCTGCCCAACATTGTGGTGTGTGGTACTGATTGCTGGTGGCACCACACCCGGTATTGTATGTGGTTACTGGGGATTGAACCAAGGACCTTGCACTTGGTAGGCAAGCGCTGGAACCACTGAGCTAAATCCCTGGCTTAACATGAAGATAATTATATATATTTACATAATTACACATATATAATAATACACATATATGTGTGTATATATACAATATATACATATAAATATATATACACTACATATAATGCAATATACATACATACAATATACATATATACACAATATACATATATAAGATATATACACATGTGTGTATATATACATATTTATATATACATACATACACACACTCATTGCAACTGAATGGCACATATTTTAGTTATTAGAAGTGGAAGAGTGGTCTTTCCAGATTGCTATTATTTGATTTATTCAGGACTAACTTCATTTTTATCCATAATTGTTTGAATAATACAAGAATATAAAATCAAATTTCACATGAAAGGTTTAGTTTAAAAGTCACCTGATTTTCTTTACCTTCTGAGTTCTAATAATAATGACCTCAAGAGTATCACTGGTAGATTTAATACCTAGTATTGTCTTTCTATGTTTAGGTCATAGTGATGGGAGCTACTAATCGTCCTCAGGACCTTGACTCTGCTATAATGCGAAGAATGCCCACAAGATTCCATATCAACCAGCCTGTAGGTGGTTTTGATTGTATTATTGACTGTTAAATATTTGCATTTTTCACAAGTCATCCATGATTTTTAAGAAGGGAAAGTTGTATTTTATGGGGCTCATTTACAACACAGGGAAGGAATTGGGGGATATGGTCAACATGTTTCATCATGGCCATTCAGAGATTTTTAGTTACTGTTTTTACATTTAGGAATATAAATTTTCAGTTTTGCTTATAATTTTGCCCAGAAATCATTTATCCCATTAATATTTTATAATTTAGATCAGCTGTGGTAATTGTTGTGATCTACAAAATGACCCTAGTGAACTATTAGCTATAGCTACAACTGCTGGTTCCTCTGAGGATACTCATATTTAATCAATGAGATTTCTTAATATCAGAGATTATAATAAATTTTATTTAGCATAATTCATACTTAATGACTATTAATAATGTGATAGATACTTGCTGGGCTCCAGTGAATGAAACATGGTTCTTGTCCTTCCAGCTCTGTGTTGCAGTAAAGCAGACAAATAATATAAAGTGTGCTTTGCAAAGATATGTTTAAAGAACTCTGAGAGCCTGAGATGTTGATAAAAATTACTAATTCTGTCTGTGGAGTTTGTGGGATTCAAAGAATGTCCTTGGGCTTGGAACAGTAGTAGGAACTTGACTGGCAAGATAGAGAAGGAGAAGCTTTCCCGTCAGAGGGAACAGAGGAATATAGTGGGAAGGCACTTTCTTTTTTTTTTTTTTTTGAGACAGGGTCTTGCTTTGAAGTTCAGGCTGGCCCTGAGCTCACTATGTAGCCCAGGCAACTTCAAACTCAGCAATCCTCCTGCCTCTGCTTCCTGAGTGTTGGGATGACTGGCATGAGCCACCACACCTGGCATTGTGGTAATGTGGTACTGATTGCTGGTGGGCATGAGTTACCATACCCGGTATTGTTGTATGTGGTTACCGGGGATCATAGTCAGGACCTTGCACTTGCTAGGCAGGCACGGGAACCAATGAGCTAATTCTCTGGCCTGGGAAGGCACATTTTGATGAGTGAGTTTAGGGGCAGTTCAGGCCACTAGGAAGAGCAATAGAGATGAGACTAGAAAAGTAGACTGCTGTCTAGTTTAGATGAACTTAGTATGCTTTGCTTAAGAATTTAAAATAGTTTGTGGACCGGAGACTTGGCTCAGTGGTTCAGGTGCCTATCTAGCAAGCACAAGGTCCCTGGTTCGATCTCCAGTAACCACATACAACAATACTGGGGGTGGTGATTCATGCCCACCAGCAATCAGTACCACACACCACAGTGCCGGGCGTGATGGCTCATGCCTGTAATCCCAGCACTTGAGAGGCAGAGGCAGGAAGATTGTTGAATTCCCGGTTTACCTGGGCTGCATAGTGAGATCAGGGCCAGCCTGAACTACAAAGTGAGACCCTGCCTAAAAAAAAAAAATTTAAAATAGTTTGTAAGCAAGATATTAGGACATTTTAAAGACAATCTGGCTTATCTCAGTTTACCTGAAACCCAAGATTAATTCATCTTTGTGACTAATTAATTTATAGTCTAATGGGCAATTAAGATTTATTGATGTGCAGCATATATCAAGTACTAGAGAGATATTTTGTATGTAAAAACAAGATTTTTTTTTTTCTTTTTGGAGACAGGGTCTCGCTTTGTAGTTCAGGCTGGCCCTGAGCTCACTATGGTGCCCAGGGAAAACAAGTTTTTTTTTTTTTTTTTGAGGCAGGGTCTCGCTTTTGTAGTTCAGGCTAGCGCTGAGCTCACTATGTAGCCCAGGCAAGCCTCGAACTCAGCAATCCTCCTTGCCTCTGCCTCCTGAGTGTTGGGATGACAGGCGTGAGCCACCATGCCCGGCACTTTGATGTCAGCAGTATGGAACACAGCGTACACCATGGAAAGTAGCATTTATTAAAATTGTCAGTTTAATACATTGTGTTTTATCCAAATCAAATTTGTTATAAATTTGTGTGCAGTTAACATAGAAACTAGAATTTTGTTATATCTTTACATTCTTGTTTTAATGGCTACACATAAATGTTGTAGGGGGATTTATTTTCTTGTCTAATTCCAGTGTCAAATTGTATTATTTTACCTTACATGCTTTTCCAAGTAAAATACTTAATAACAGAAAGTATTATTAGTGATCTTATAACATACTATTTAACCTTCCTATTAACCACATTTTATGGAAACTTGGTTTGGTTTTGTTTTTCAGGTAATATGGTTTGATACCCATAACCAGTTTGTCAAGTGGTTATAGGAACAGTGATGATGTCAGCCATAATTTTAAAAATCATCTATATGTACTGTATATATAAGGTAGTCTGTAAAAATTAAATGTACTTTCTGATATCTGGTGTAATAATATGAAGTATCACTTGGGAAATTAGAAACTAAACAGAAGTTCACTAATACTTTTGAACATAAAGATGTATGTCTACATGGAGGAATTGAAAGTTTATTGTTGCTATGTCTTCCATGTACTGGTAAAAAATCTTATGGAAGTTGGGAGTTTTATAAATTAGGTAAGTGAAGAGAAAATGGGTTGTTAGAGCTGTATTGGAAAGACATTGTAATTTTAGTTATTAAATCATGCACTTAATAAACATTAAGGGCTATTATTTCCAGTCATTATATGAAGCGATAATGATAAAGAGTTGCACTTTGGAGTTGAGTTGGGGTTGCACACCTGTATACTCAGCTGCATGATGGGATGGGTTGGGAGGATTGAGTTTGAGACACAACACATTAAGCAGGACAACTACAGGTGATTAGTCTTAAATCAAGACTTTGCTTTGATCTCTGTCACAGGTTTGTTATTTCATATAGGTATCATCACATAGCTTAGAAGAGCAGCAATAGTAAGAAACCAAGTTGATCCTTATTTTTAAAAAATACTAATGAAGTTTTCTGGTTTTAGGCACTAAAACAGAGAGAAGCAATCTTGAAGCTCATCTTGAAAAATGAAAATGTAAGTAGAAAATTACTATTTTTTCCCCACATGACACATGTTTGTGTTCATAAAATCATATTAGAATGAAGAAGGAATCTGAGAATAATATAGCTTTGAATTTGACCTTAAATTACTATAAAACTCTTGACTGCTCAATAATTGATGTATTTGAACTAGGTAAAAGATTTGTATGTTTTTAAAGAGTATATATTTTTTGTTTATAGATTAACATACTCTTAATATTTTTCAGACCATTCTGTGTAAGTATTAAGAATACTTATTTGTGCCAGGCATGGTGGCTCACGCCTGTAATCCCAGCACTCGGGAGGCAGAGACAGGAGGATTGCTGAGTTCGAGGCTTGCCTGGGCCACATAGTGAGCTCAGAGCCAGCCTGAACTACAAAGTGAGACCCTGTCTCCAAAAAAAAAAAAAGAATACTTATTTGTGCAAAGTGGGTTTTTAAAATTTTTTTATTTTTATTTAATCACTGTTTTTATTGTTGGAATTTAGATTTAAGAACACATAATAAAAATGCTCAATAGTTTTTTGTGTTAAATAGTTTTTTAAAAATAGATGATTATCACATTTCAAGCTTTAAAATACATTTATTAAATAGTATACAGGGAAATGTCTCTTCATCCCCTATATTTCTTTATTCTTTCACACTGGCATTATACCTATACAAGCAAATTAGGACATACTGTTATTCCCATCTCCTTTTTTCACATAAGCACTGTTCTATGTCTTGATTTGTTCGCTTATTTTTGTAATCTCTTCATGTCACCATATAGCTTTCTTATTTTGTCATTTCCCTGCACACTGCATAGGATCTTTTTGTGAGGATATACTGTAATTCCTTAAATCCAAGCCATACTGAAGGACATTCAAGTTAATTCTGGACTCTCACTATTACAAAAATACCATGTTAAATGTTCTTATGTGTACACAGTCTCACACTTTCACAGGAAAATTATTAGGGTGAATTTTCAAGAAGAGGAATTAGTAGGTCCAGGTACTGGATATTTATACTTTAATTTGCTTAGGCAAATTGTTTGTGCCTGTTTACCAGCAATAGTAGAGTACACCTCTTCCCTTGTTGTGGAGTTTTGTTTTTCTTTTTGCGTCTTGAGACAGGGTCTTGCTATGTAATTCAGGGTGGCCTTTAACTCACGCCCAGGCTGACCTTAAAGTTACTATAGTCCCCTTAGCTATTGAATACTGACATAATAGATATGCACCACCATTATCTGGTTTGTTAAGGAATTTTGTACCAATAGGATAGGCAGAAAATAGCTATCTTATTAGAATTTTAATTTGCAGTCTTTTAGAGGTGAAATGAGTGTTATGGTACACTTTTAAGAGTTTGAAATTCTTTTCTGTGAAATTCTTATGTTTATGCATTTTTCTGTTGCAGTTCTTTTTTATAAATATTTGCAGAAACTATATGTATAAAAAGATTTGCTCTGTGTATGATTTAAAACTTTTCTTAATTTGTCTTTTGTTTTTATTGAGAATTCTTCATTTGTGGCTTTTGTGTTTTAAATATAAATCAAAAACTACTTTTTCTCACGCCTGTAATCCCAGCACTCGGGAGGCAGAGACAGGAGGGTTGCTGAGTTTGAGGCTTGCCTGGGCTACATAGTGAGCTCAGAGCCAGCCTGAACTACAAAGCAAGACCCCGTCTCAAAAAAAACAAAACAAAACAAAACAAAACCTACTTTTTATAAATTTATAAAGGCACTTCCCATATTTTCTAAGCTATTACTTTTTCTAAAATTTTAGACCTGAATGCAATATTTTATATATATATATATTATATGTATTAATTTCCCTCCTTATCCCAAACTTGATATCTGAACTATTTCAATCCACTGTTTTAACCAAGAAACCAAATAGATTCCTTTTGTCAGGAATACTTTTATTTCTGTGGTCTGTTTCTTTCCTCTAAACATCATCTGTCCTATAGCTAGTTCTCATTTTATTGTATGTGTAAATATTTTAGTTCTACCTGAAAGAAAAATGGATATGTCTTTTTTAATCTAATTTCATTAATATTATACTGAATGGAAAATGTACAGTCTCTGTATAAACTTCTAATTGTCTCCTCAGTGTCTTATTTTTAATTGTGTTTTTGTTGGATTCAGGTTCTGTGTAAAGTTCATAATTTGTAGTTAATCTCATAGTAAGCCCTGAGCTTACTATGTAGCCCAGGCAAGCCTCAGACTCACAGCAATCCTCCTGCCTCTGCCTCCTGAGTGCTGGGATTACAGATGTGAGCCACCATGCCTGGCTCTTTTGTTTCTTTTTTCCTTTTTCCCCATTCTGCTTTTTAAATTGTTTCCACAGTCCAGATTTTGCTGCTTGCAAGAGCAGTCATACTCCAAATTTGGTAGTTGGCTCAGGAGATTAGATGAGATTCAGATCTTGTTGGAGAAGGAAGGACTGATCCTTAGGTGGCATTATATTCTTACATCGGGAGATAGGTAGTATCTAGGTGTCTTTATGCTTTTATGTTTTACATTAAAATCTTTGCTTTATTTGAAATTTGGATAGTGTTCCATATGAATCACACTTTCCTATTATTTTTCTAGATGGATACTGAGTTGTCTCAGCAACATTTATTGAAGTAGATTATCTTTTCCTTAGTAAAGATATCAGGTTTATCAAATTCGTGTATGTACTGATTGGGTTTCTAGATTTTTGAATTCATGTCATTGGTCTTTATACACTAGTGCCACACTAACCATTGAAGCTTTGTAAATTGTAAAGTTACCAGGACTAGACACTCCCTGTTGTACTCCAGCCTAAAAGTTATTTTGGCTTTTTCTTCTATGTGTGAATTTTTAGAATTGTTTGTCTTACAGAAAAATACAATCCTTTGGTATAGTGATTTTATTCTTTCACAAATATTACTTGCTTTCGACCATTACTCTTACTTAACTGGCTTAACTATCAGCTTAGGTTGGGAAACAAAACTGTGAATGCGCAATTAATGTTGAGATGGCAGAATATTAAAGCATTACATTTCAAAGGAATATTAATGATGTTTGTGGTTTTTTTTGGGGGGAAGAGAAATGAATTCTCAAATTTGTCAGATATATTGAATACATTGTAGAAACATATCAACTCAATACTATGCTGAGAGGCACCAAAGTTAATCCAAAGCATTTACATGTCTGTTCCGCCCCATCACTCCACAGTGTATCTAGTGAAACTATTGTTTTAGTCATCACACAAACAATGAAGATTAGATTTCCAATATCTAAGCTTTTATGGTTAAAAAACTTTTAGGGCCAGGCGTGGTGGCTCACGCCTATAATCCCAGCACTCGGGAGGCAGAGGCAGGAGGATTGCTGAGTTCGAGGCTTGCCTGGGTTACATAGTGAGCTCAGAGCCAGCCTGAATACAAAGTGAGACCCTGTCTCAAAAAAAAAAAAAAAATTTTAGAAACTAAAAACTTTGTAATATTTCACTTTCCCACACAATATGTTTATAATTTCTATAAGACAGATATTTGTGTGTATTTTGTATTTGTTTTATAAGGATGTTAAGCATGTTTCCTAATTGTTTAAGGTGGACAGGCATGTGGATCTGCTAGAAGTTGCCCAGGAAACTGATGGGTTTTCAGGAAGTGATCTAAAAGAGATGTGTCGAGATGCTGCTCTCCTCTGTGTCAGGGAATACGTTAACTCCACATCAGAGGACAGGTATGTAGACTTAGGCTTGTTTTCTAATGTTATCAAGAGTTTTAGAACTTAGCAGTTAGCTTTCTTGTCCTGTTTTGCTTCATAAAGACATCTCTACTTCAAGGAGTAAAACATAAGTTTGAATAAGCAAACCCTGTTTTTTATTTATTGCCATTTTTCTGAAGAAGAATTGTAAAAATGAAGAGAAGGACTATGGGGATATTCTAGAATGAGAGGAACTAAAAGCTGAATTTCTTTTGGTAATTTGTGGAACAAGTGATAGAAAACTGATGGAAACCAAGACTTGCCCATCTGTTAGGAAAGCAGGGTTCTCTAGCATCCCTCGACTACTCTGCATTGTAAATTCCATTATATATAGAAAGGAGTGGCTTGTCTTTTAAAAGTTTCATGTGTAAATGAAGCAGATATACTGAGGACTAGGCCTCAACTTTAACAGTAAATTTACTAAATAAGTCATTTGTCACTAATGCCAAGTTTACCTGAAACCCAATTTCAAAGTATGGTGAGCTTGAAAAGTCTATTTTGTACTATCTTTATTCCAGCCAAAATATTAGTAGACTAGGACAATTCAATTTTGATGAACTTTGTCCTCAAGGAAATCTCCCAGAGGGCTACTTGTTCTAAATCACTAGTACACTGCATTTCTTTTCAGAGTGTCAGCTTACTAACAAAGAGTTTCTGTAACCCTTGGCAAAAACTGGTATATTTGGGGGAGTTCTCCCAGTTGAATGAGTTCTCCAGTTCTTGTTTTTTTGTTTCTTAGTCTCCTTTCCTGAACTCCCTGAAGTTTTTACTCCAAGAGGACCTTGATTGCCTGTGGTATTCTTAGATTTAATTACAGTGTGTTGTATGGCAACTGCCTCCAAAAACTTTATATATAAAGGTTTGCTTTAAGGTTTCCCAGTCACCTAGTACATATATGTGTACTGGTCTTGGTCTCTTTGCTAGTGTTCCTGAAATTCATTATGGAGAGGTTCACTCCATTTAATTGTTTCCAGATTAACCCAGATACTTAAGCAAAGTTGAAAATGCTTTTTTCTCTTCAATCTTTCAGTTTCCTATTTCCTAGTAATCAGTGCTTAAAACATGCTTGTGACTGGGAGGGGATTTAGCCCAGTGGTTCTGGCATCTGCCTCATAAGCACAAAGTCCTGAGTTTGATCCCCAGTACCACATACCATAATGCTGGGCCTGGTGACTAATGCCTGTGATCCCAGCACTGGGAGGTAGAGGCAGGAGGGTTGCTGTGAGTTCAAGGCTAACGTGGGCTACATAGTGAGCTGAGAGGGCCAGCCTGAACTACAAAGCAAGACCCTGTCAAACAAAAAACTGAAAAAAACCTCTGATGGCTGTGTACAAGTATATAATTCTTACAGTAATTTGTTTAAAGTTTAATTGTGGTTGCCTTTGAGGTCCTAAATGAGAACACTTTTATTATTATACTTATTATTATACTCTTCATATATAGTTGAAGACAAATTTCTTTCTTTTTTTTTCTTGTGGTACTAGGGATCAAACTCGGGCCCTTATGCATCCAAGGTTGGCGTGGTACCACTTGAGCTAAATCCCCAGCCCTGAAAAATTTCTTTTTTACCATGTCTTTTTTGGGGGGGGGATTGGGGGGACAGGGTCTCACTGTGTAGTTCAGGCTGGTCCTGAGCTCACTGTGTAGCTCAGGTTAGCCTCGAACTCAGCAATCCTCCTGCTGCCGCCTCTCTAGTGCTGGGATTATAGGTGTGCGCCACCATGCCCGGCATTGCAGTGTGTACTTACCAGGGGATTGAAGTTGAGACCTTATACTGTGAGGGAGGTGCCAGAACCATTGGGCTAAATCTCTGGCCTACCACATGCATTTTTTAAAACTTGGTAAAATATTTTAGGGAAGTGTATTCTAAAATTATTTGAATATTTGGTGACTTTGTTTGTGTTTTAGTCATGATGAAGATGAAATCCGGCCTGTACAACAGCAAGACCTGCATCGGGCAATCGAAAAGATGAAGAAATCAAAGGATGCAGCATTTCAGAATGTTTTGACACATGTTTGTTTAGATTAAGAGTAAAGATCATTTGTACATTTCAGTGAACTAGTTTGGTGTGCCCTCTTATCAGTTAGCAGAGTGGAAGGAGTACTCTTAAAAGGGTGAAAGAGTCCACATTTATGGTTTTATACTCTGAATTCTAAGTTATTGAGGTATATAGTTAATTAAGTGGTATTACTACTTTCACAAATCATGAAGAGGAACCATGTAATTCAGCCCAAGTGTGGGTGCTCATGTTTGACCTCTTTAGCCATATGTTGTCACAGCCTTATAGGATCGAAGCTGGTCTTAAAGGAATAAATGACTCATTGAGTCATTAGTGTGAAGTGGGGATGTGGTTAGGTGCTGGTTCTAGACATATGTGTGCGTGTGTGTGTGTATGTGTGTGTGTTTGTACATTAAGTGTATATAACCACACATTTTTTATTGACATTCTGTAGATATGTTTGAATACAGAAATTTTTTTTTTACCCCAACCACTAAGTCCAAAAGTACCAAATAGTATATAGCAAAACTAAGATTTAAGATTGTATCTTAACAGGTACAGTTATTTAGCTATTTCTAATTGTCATTTGTTTTAGCCTTTTCTAAGTTGAGCATTATTTGGGCTGCAATCGATTAGTTGAATCAGGCACATCTGAATATATGTATGTGGCTTAATTATAATGATTATAAGGATAATCAAAACACTTGTTCAGCCAGACTGTGATCAGCACTGATTTCACCTCTTTCTGCAAGCACATTAAGACTTTTGTAAAGATGTTATATTGCTTTACATGAAGGTAGATTGAAAGATTTTAAAAGAATGTTTGAAAAACTTCAGCACCTGTTAAAATGTATACATGACTTTCCTTCCTTCTTTTAATTTAATAGTTTTATTGTAACATGTCTTTAAAATGCCATTAAAAATTATATGCTTTGTAAATTGTGGCCAAATATAATTTGGCCACCAAAAATGAAGTAATAGTTTAAGTACCTGTTACTAAATGTGCTAAGAATACCCATTTTGTAACTTAAATTTAAAAAATGTTCTCAGCTTATTATAAATTGTGGTCCCTTCAAGTACAAATGTACAGACAAAAATTCACATGTGTGTAGTCATTTGATGTTATATATTCTACATATGAAACATTGTCTTGTTTCAAGTCCCACTAACCAGAATTCTGTTACAGGCGCCTAAACACACAGCATGAGGAAAGTGGCACAGCACACTCTTATGGTGCCTTCTGCATCGTCGGAAATACTGTTTTAGATGCTTCCATTTTTATTACATTTGTTTGAAAACTCCATCTTTGTTCATGAGTTATTGGATTCATTTAATTTCTCTGATAAGACTTCTCACTAAAACCTATGTGGTAGTTTATTCATTCACTTATATTTTGGAGGGAGAGAGTTTATAGGAGGAATAGTTTAAATAGCAAAAAGCAAGTTATGAAGAGTAAAGATGATGGGAAATGAATAAAAGACCAGGTACCAATTTTTTAACCAAAAGTTAAAAAATTGTCCCATTTTTGGGCCAGAGGATTAGCTCAGTGGTTCCAGCGCCTGCCTCACAAGTGCAAGGTCCTGAGTTCAATCCCCAGTATCCACATACAATGCTGGGCATGGAGACTCACGCCCACCAACAATCAATACCACATACCACAGTGCCAGACATGGTGGCTCAAGCCTGTAATCCCAGCACTCAGGAGGCAGAGGCAGGAGGATTGCTGAGTTCGAGGCTTGCTTGGACTACATAGTGAGCTCAGAGCCAGCCTGAACTACAAAGCGAGACCCTGTCTCAAAAAAAAAAAAATTTGTCCCATTTTTAATAATTATATTACTATTTTATAAATCTATTTTTCCCTACCACTTAATCTGAGATCTTTTTTCAGTTAAATTTTATGGGATTTAGGTTTATAAAACTTGTATTTGGACAGTTTTTATTTTGCATACCTTTTAGTATTTAATCACTCTTTTAGTACAAATTTCAGTAATTGTTTCATTGTAATGTATAGCTAGATGATTAGAAGTGGTAATGTGTCCTTCCTTATGTCCTTTCTGTTTATCTTATATTCAATCCAGAAATCCAATTGTAGTAGTTACTGAATGTATCATGGTTTTAATCATCAAATGAAGTTGGAGAAATACACCAACCCCAACATCCAGGATTTATTTAGACATGTTAAGGCTGTAAAGTAAATAAGCAAACTATTTTCTGTGATTTAAAAGAATTTTTAAATGTTATATAATACCTATCCTTATATTTTAGACGTGCCCTCGTGTCTGAAGTTAGAGCCAGGGTCCAAAACATTTCACTTTTGGTAACACTTAATGTATTGTCTGTAGAATCAAATTTTTTATTTTAACTCACTCTCCCATTAATTGTGTCCTTGGACTGGTTGCCTCATTTAGTTTATGTGAGGGTGTACCTCACTATGTTGCCCAAGCTGACCTTCAACTCCTAGACTCAAGAGATCGTCCTGCTCCAGCCCTTTGAGCAGCTAGAACTGTAGGTGCATGGCATTACTCCCATCTGGTCAATTTATTTGAACCCATTTCTCATCTGTAAATGGGCTGACACAGCACCTGCTTTAGAGAGTGGGACAGCACTTGGCACAGTGCCTGTCACAGAGGTGCTACTGAAATGATAGCTCTCATGTTACTAATGGTTTTACTTATACATAGTGATACCTACTGATAGTGTTGACTGGATTCATCTTTAAACATGTTCATGCTTAAGTCTTTTTTATCATCCCCAGGCCTGCCAACTCTAGGTAATGAGATTAAGTGGCTCTCCTGTATGAGCTAAACAGCTTCTCATTGGAAGATTTCTGATTTTGGTGTCTCATGTGATTCTTGTGCCATTTTAATCAAGGTTAGAGATTAATATTTCAATCAATTTCATTATTGTCTTCACTATTTCTGCTCTGTCTCATCTAGACCCCTCCCCTGCAGAAAGTCCATCTGCTAGGGGCTGGAATAACGTAAATAGTCTGTATGCACTAAAATAATCTAGCATCACATAGTGTCTGTCATAGGCTTGGTGTTAGGTGAGGATGTCTCAAGCCTTGATAGGTAAAAATGACCAGCATCTCACTGGAAGACATTTTTACCAGAATTGTATTGTTTATGGACAAGTGATAAAGCTTTCTTCTGCATAAGGAAAATAAACTGGATAATATACATTTTATAATTTTCTTTTTAGTTTATCTTATAGTCTGCAAAACCAGAACTCCAGCACCAGGGAGTTGTCTCAAAGCTATAGAATCTTTCTACCTAGAACTAATACTCAAGCTTTCTTTGTTAAATTTGTTATCATTCTGGTCAGCATAAAGTCCTATAATCTAAGTTAATCTTTAAATATGTTTACAAATTTTTTTTTTTCCCCTTGTTTTTGAGACAGAATCTCACTTTGTAGTTCAGCCTGGCCTTGAACTTATTATGTAGCCAGGCTGGTCATACACTTGTGGTGGCCTTCCTGCTTCAGCCTACCGAGTGCCAGGATTACAGGGATGTGTCACTATGCTGGTTCAGAAAAAAATTCTGTCCCAGTCATCTTCATGAAATGTGTTCAGGTAAACTTGAACCTTATGAAATGTGGTCTTCTGACCAGACAGGCATCACATGCACACAAGAAACCTCAGAGAAATATTTTTATCAGTGTGAGTAAAATAAAGACATCTTAGTAACTTGGGACTGTTCATGTTAATGACCCATGAGTCTCATCAGTAAATCACTGAAGCAGAGATAATTTTTTGATTGTCTTAATATTTACATAAACCTGTCTGAGAACTCTTACATACCATAGTAAACTGTGCAATTTGAAGTAAGTTCTGGTGGATGCAGTTGTGTCAAGAGCAGTCTTAATGACTGACATGGCAACTTGGACCTGAGGCTGCAACATGCAGCGGTGTGTATCTCACGTTATTCTGAGAGTGCATCGACTCCAGAAGAATGAGAAACAGGATGCTCAGAAATGCCGTATCTAGTAAAGCGTAGCCCCTTGCAGGCATGTCTGTGGAAGGTGACAGTCATCTACTAGGTCATACATTTGAAAAGAATACCAATTAGGGTTCTGTTGAAAGTAACTGATTCTAGCTAACCTGAAAAATAGACTATTTGGATAATAGGGAATTTATGAAGTAAAAGGGAATCTGCAAAACCAGACTGAGGAAAGAAACTTGCAGAACTCCAGAAAACTTTTTATTTTAGTAGAAACTAACAGGCTTGCTCTTATTCTTCCGCTAGGTAAAATGAACTATTTGTGAAATACCCTTTCAAAGGAAACAGAACCTCCGGGAACTCTGGTCAAATGGTTTAGAGCAGCAAGTAGATGGTGTGATCAAAAGTATAAGGAATGTTGCTGTCAAGGGCCGCCCCTTGACAAGGGTCAAGGAATGTTGCAGTCAAGGGCTGCTTTGCTGTCAGTGGCAAAGGAGACATCTTTAGTATGAAAAGCGACGGGTTGAGCCTTAATGTCTGACAAGATTCAACTTGTTTGGTTGTGAGCTGCAGTGACAGAAGGTATGTTTTAAACGTAGCATAACATATAGGCGTGGAGGCACATATCTATAATTCAGTAGTCAGGAGGCTGAAGCAGGAGAGCAGCTACTAGTTAGAGGTCAGCTTGGGCTACACAGCGAGCTCAGGGCCAGCCTGAACTAGAAGGCGAGACCCTTTCTAAAAAAAAAAAAAGATTGTCATGGCGGGGGTGGTGGTAAAACTTGGTTCTGTGGTTATGTCCTTGAGACCACGGTTTAGAATTCTCAGTGGAAGTCACTCAGTTCTCCTTGTGCAAAAAAAGGGCATCAAGACCCAGCATCAAAGTGATGTTCGTGTGTGTGTGTGTGTGTGTGTGTGTGTGTGTGTTTGCCTTGATGGAATGGTGTAAGCCAAGTTTGTACCCAGAACAAACTGGTGAACAAACTCTGATATTATGAGGGCTTGTTAGAGTGTTTAAGAAATGATGTGCATGGAAAATGGCCTGAGAAATAGGTTTCTTGCCTCATCGTCACATTCCGTGTCATACTCCTTCTGGTATGGCAGTTCCTGTCAAAACTTCCCCAAAGTCAAAATGACTTGAAAGATAAAAGTTTGGAATTGATTTAGAACACAGGTAGCCATAGTAGCATAACTGAAGACAGGAAAGACTCAAGAGCTGCTTTAGAGAGTGGCGAGAGGATGGCCTTGTTGAGAGAGGATGTATTTTGTGGGAGATCAGCGCACCTTTTACTGTAGTGGCTTAACATTTTTAAAATTTTCTTTTTTTTTTTAATCATCTCTGGGTTTACCAATTGATGCAAAAGGAGAGCTATTAATTCAAAGGAAATTATATTGTGAGGAATGATGCTGGAGACACAGAAAATAACAAATAGTCATTGGACCAGATGAAACTGCTGCTGCTTGCTGAGGACAATACTGTCACAAGTGGGCATGCTGGGAGTGTGAGCACACACACATCCATGGCTGCCAACAGTCCTGTAGGCTGCAGGGGCTGCCTGGTTGAATTCCACAAACTCTGCTCCCTCTCACTGATGGGGAGTGCTTTTAGGGGCTGTCCACACATGTGTTATCTGGGAGGAGAATCAGAGTTCACGTGCAGTCTCCAGGGCAAGAGTGACTCAGACTCGGCACCCTGCAAGCCTGAAGGCCACTGAAAGCACACGTGCGGCAGGTGACTTGTCTGGATGCAAAAGCTGCTGAGGTTTGTGGAGGTGTGAGGAACACAGCAAAACAGCAGCACCTACTCCTGTCTTGCTAGAAACCTCTGGGGACATTTTGAGAAGGAGATCTGTCTATTTGTGTAAAAAGAAGGAAGGTGGCTTCATTTATCAAAGTATGGTCTTCCTGTGGTGAAATCCTGGACAGAGACCCCAGAGCGGCCCATCACCTGTGAAAAAGATTCATGTACCCTTCATATCTGTTTTTTTTTTTTTTTGGTCCTGGTGATCAAACTCTGGACCTTGCACTTGTGAGGCATGCGTCGGAACCACTCAGCTAAACCCCGGCCTGTACCCTTCCCATCTAGAGCACCACTTAGGAAGGGACGTGAACAAGGGGGCTGATGATGGCCTTAAAGAGAGCTGCTCTTTCCAGCTAGCCGCAGAGCCCGTGACAGTCAGACGGTCAGTTCATACCAGATGTTGCCGACAAAAGACTTAGCCTTTCTTTGGAGACATTTATTAAAATAAAGACAAGCATCAGTTTCACACAGAAATAGTCATTTGCACTAATGCCATAGTAGAGAAGAGCAGTTTTAAATATATTTTTAAAAATACATTTGGTTACGGCACAACATCCTGTCTCACATTTAATAAATATGCTGCTTTTTAAAAAGGGAGTGGTTTCTCTATAAATGAGGGTCAGTGCCACATTAACAGACAAACTTTGCTGTGGCCATTGTAATTTATTCTCAAAAGAATTATTAATTGGCTAAGATGCATTTTTATAAAATGGACAATATGAAATATATCACAGTTTTCTCTTTGCAGTTTAGGTCCCTTCCAGAGAGACGTATTATATATAAAAGGTGCTGTTCATACATTCATTGGCAACCGTGAATTACGTGAAGTATAACAGAGTATCCCTCAGGAAGTCAAGGCAACTTTAGTTTCTCAGGCCAGCTTGAGTCCTACGAAAAGAATTTGCAGCTGCAGTAGCACATTAGTAGAGTTTCTCAAACCCCAGGCCTCGCCGTATCCAGGAAGACTGCTTTTTAAGTGGCCCGTGATCAGGGAGCTTGATCATCAGAAGCAAGTGGCCTGTCACTCACTACAAGCCACCGCCCCCTCCGATGACAGTTCTGCGCTTCCATGACGGTGCCCAGCAGCTCGGGGAGCACCTTCAGGGCAGTCACCGTAGTTTGTTGGCCTCTTTAATGAAATGTTCGAATTCTGTTTTCTCGGTCTTTTCCTGTTCTAGCCCTTGCTAATCTGATGGTGTGAATTCTTTTCGGTGACAGTTGCTGCTGCTGCAGTGAGACTGGCCCGGCTGTTTGTGGGATATAATGACCACAGCAAGATAGCCAGATTGTTTGACTCCTTGGGGCAAATCCAGTCATCAAACCACTACACTATTCAAAGTCACTATGGTGGACTTAGAGAAAACCATTAAGACCTCTCTTGCTCGACAGTGTAACCTTCAGGGGAGAAGTTAGGTTGCACAGGTCTCTAGGATGACATTCGCGCTATCACACACCTTTGGTTTCGCCAGTCAGGTCTTCAGCACTTCGGTTATTGGGCAGTAAGGCTGTGTACAGTCATGAGAAAAACATGACAGGAGTCTGGATGTGATCTACATCTCATTTAGGCTGATAGGGAAGGAAGAGCAGTAGTCGAGATGGAAGACGACATGTGATTTCTTTTACTACTGGGATATGATATTAGGGCCGCAGGTTGCCAAGGTTAAGCTGGAAAATATACTTAAGTTGTTTGACTTGTAAATTAAGCGTATGGTTAAAGCTTTAGGAAATCTGGGGCCTCCCTGCTCAGATGCAGCAGACAGTATAGCTAATTTCATTCTGAAATGTATAACAGTGTTGCTTTCACCTGCTAAGATTTTCATCTTCAGATACTATATATGTGAAGTTGACTTAAATACTAACTTTAAAATCAGTCACCCAGAAACAGTTGGATACAAAGCATCTAATCACAAAAATAGAAAAGGTAATCGAAGAGCACTTCAGAAGGAAACTTTGGAGCCAAAGGGCATTTAGTTGATCTTCTCCAGGGACCTGTAATAATCCATCAGCACTTTCCATGCTTTGGGGGCCATGAAGCCATCTGGGGGATTTGCTCCTTCCCTGGCGAGCTTCCTCATGCGAGTTCCTGAGATGAAGTCGAACTCATCGTGCCTGTCACAGTACAACAACAACAACTCAGGGCAGGTAGTAATATCAGTCTTCAGCATTCCTGGAGTTAGGTTGTGGGTTTTTAGACCCACATTTTTTTTTCCTTCTTTCTGTAAATCCCTTGTCTTTGAAAATGGACAGGAATTTGCAGAAAAAAAGGGCAGTAACAGCAGCCATCTATTCAGTATTTACTCTGCATGTACTCTTGTCACGGGAAGTGATTTTTCTGGTGTTTTTTTTTTTTTTTTTGAGACAGGGTCTTGCTTTGTAGTTCAGGCTGGCCCTGAGCTCACTATGTAGCCCAGGCAAGCCTCGAACTCAGCAATCCTTCTGTCTCTGCCTCCCGAGTGCTGGGTTGACAGGCGTGAGCCACCACGCCCGGCACTGTGATATGTGGTGCTGATTGCTAGTTGATTGTTGGTGGGCATGAGTCACCACGCCCAGCATTGTATGTGGTTACCAGGATCGAACTCAGGACCTTGCACTTGCGAGGCAGGCGCTAGAACCACTGAGCTAAATCTCTGACCCTATTTTTGTTTTTTGACCTACTTCTGTGCACTCAGCCTGGATGAGAGGAAGTGCAGGACAGATAGTGAAATCTCCTGTTATTTCCTTTTGTATAATGTGGTAGGCCTGCATGTTGAGAGGAGTCTTTTTTTTTTTTTTTTGGAGATAGTGCTGGGGATTGATCTCATGGTCTAACATGCACTGCACAAGCACTCTACCACTGAGCTACATCCCATCCCTAAGGCAATACTGCTCATCTACTTAGTATATGTAGTGCACTGTGCTACAACCTCAAGGGACACAAGTTGTGCCTCTCAAGGGACTGATTCCAATTGGGCGTGTATGGAAAGGCACTGGAGAGCTTTCTGAAGGACCAAAACTTTGGCTCATCATTCTAGTTGTAAAGACATTGAGTGAATAGTTTTCTTTTGAAAAACCTACCTTTCCGGGTCATAGAAGTCCATGGCCTTTTTGGTTTTATTGTAGGCAGCCACTCGGAATGGAATGATTTCCACAGAGGTGAGGCCAGGTGCCATGCTTAAGACCTTGCCTCCGTGAGTGGGTTCATACAGATCCTTCTTGGTCTCAGGGTGGGGCATTCCTGCAGGGTCCCTGCCCACAATGTAGAAATTGACACCTGCCATCATCCGGCTTCTGCAGTGCCACTGGACCTAAGGAACATCATGTAAGGGCCATTAGGGCCAAGTCTGTGGGTTTGTGCCTGCACACACGCTCTGATTCAGCTTTAACAGTAATTCAGTAACAGGTCAACTAGAAGTTCCAGCAAAGTCTGAGTCCTAGGACTTCATGCTCTTTTCTTCAGACTTAGTTTTATTACTTAGGTCAGGAGCTTCAAAGGTATACTTGGTACACATCCTTCTCCTAGAGCTCAAGATTGGATTTCCTCATCTCCTAACAGGCTGGCACACCAGGAATACTCTGCTCTTACGGCTCTGCCGTTCTGATTATGTTTTACATTTTCCATTCCTGCCCTACTCTGATATGTCACATTTTAAAGGAAATTACAAACTCACATCTCAGCTGACCTTTCATATTCAGACATTGATTCCATGCAACACATGCCCTCTTTAAAACTCAGAAATACAAAGGATGGAAAGGAAAGCTAGGGGCCCGGAACTTTGACATGACTGAAGAAAAGTTAATTCATTAGACTCAGTTTGGGGTATCCCAAAGGGTTAAGACCCTTTCCATTCAGCATACTTCCTGGAAACTCCTTCAGACCCACTCCAGAGCTAGTGCAGTGGGATAAAGAAAATCTGTGTGACAGGTTCTCTGTGCTACGATGAAGGGGAGACCTCTGTCCTTTAAAGACAGCCTCCCCTTTCTAAGACAATCCCAGGGCATTATGAATGGCATGGAGCGGGGCAGCGCACCATTGGGAGACTGAGTGCCCGAGCTGCAATCCAAAACCCACTTAATTATTGCAGAGTGCCAGCACTGCAATTAAAGCTTAACACAGGTTTTAGTGTAGAAAAACTGTTACCCAATGCTTGGTTGCCAGGGTGACTTGTCTCACATGCAGAGAGGGCTCTGTGTACCCGCTGCAGCGTGCGTGCCACCCATTCGTCACCACTGGCAGAGTTTTTAGAACTAATGACACTGAATATTAGGTTAGACACTGCTTTCCCTGCAACCCACTCTGTTACATACCAACCTGCATATCTTCAAGTCAATATATAATAGGTTCAACTTTGATATTTCCAACAGTTCTACAAAGTGGAAACATTAAAGTAGATAAAGAAGAGAACGGTCTCACAAAGAAGAAAGGATCCCAGAGTTAGAGCTTGATCCTGAGTCTGACCGTCCAGCTCAGGACAGTGCTCACCTCTGTGGGGCCGGCATAGAGCATAGGAGATGGGAAGATGGCCACGATGGTCGACTTGGGGTCCAGGACGCCCTCCTCGAGCACAGCGGCGTGCTGCTTCATTCGCCAGTCCAGAGGCACGTCGTCATCCTTGGTCCAGCCGCCCAGCGGGTGCAGCAGGAGCACTGGGTGCTTGTAGCCCCTCTCCAGGAGCCGGCGGTGCGTGTCCTGCATCAGCAGAGCGTGGCCGTTGTGGACAGGATTGCGCAGCTGGAACGCGAACACCGCATCTAGGAAAGAAAAGCCACGGTCAAAGAAACGCAGTTTGCCCACAAGAACAGAATAAAGATAGAGCAAACTTTGTTCATTGTTCTGTGCTCATTAAGCCCCTTGCTTTTAACGGTAAGCTGGAGGGTCTACCTGGGCCCTTAGAGATGCTAATACCAGTAACCAATGTGAGATTGCACAGACAAAGCTAAGATAGCAGCAGGAAGCCATATGGGACGAAAGCAGTTACTGGCAGGCAAATCAGGGTTCAGGGAGGCCCAGTGTTAATCCCTGTACTTCATGCCAGTCTTCTGTCTCCAGGGCAAGAAAAATCATGAGAAATGCTTTCTGGAGCCCATACAAGATAAAACCTTCACTAAGGATATAAACCTTCATTTTAAAGAAATCTTTAAAACTCGTCCCCTTAATTTGAGATGGTGGCATATTCCTGTAATCCCAGCATTGTGAGAGGCTGAAGCAGAAGGACCACACGTTCCGTGTTGGTACAGGCAACTGAGTGAGGACTGGTCTAAAGATAAAAGATAGGTCCAGGCATGGTGCACTCACAAAGCTGAGGCAGGAAGATTGCTGTGAGTTTGAGATCAGCCTGGGCTACACAGTGAGTTCAAAGCCAGACTGAGCTACATAGGGAGACCCTGTCTCAAAACAGCAATAACAACAACAACAAAGAAACGCAACAACCAAAGACAAAAATTAAAAGGCTTGGGGATGCAGCTCAGCGCAAAGCCCCTGGGTGCAATCCAGAGACGGAAACATCTCTGTCCCAGAAAACCTGGAGGATACACGCAAGCCCAAAATAGAGCGTAAGAAGCTCCGGTAGTGCTATCGGTACATTATGTCTCTTTCAAATGTGTCATTTCCTTTTCTTCCTTTTCTCCTCAGCCCAACTCCTTCCCCGAGAGAGCTGCTCTTCTGCAGTTAGGTGCACAAACTATCAGAAACTTTTACTTAGTTTTCTAAGATATGGTTGTGCTGAAACACTGTTCTGTAAGTTGCTTTTCCCTCTTTGTAACTGGGGCATAGTGTTCCAGGATATGGATACGGTGCAACTTTAAAGTATTCATATCGTGGATATAATAATGTTTTCATTATTTCATTATTAGATGTTTTCATTTTAAAACATACTGATTCATAACCTTAATTCTTTCATCGCAGAGTACTGGTAAATGCCCTACAGCCAGCCCACCTACCAGCATTCATTTCTTTGCATTTCTGCTTGAGCTCCAGCGGCGTCAGGCGGTACTGGTCCAGCCCATCATCCCACCGGATTCTCTCCAGCACCTGGAGGTCCCCACCGACCAGCCAGTCTCCACTCTCCATCACCATCTAGAGAGAATGTCACTGAACTTGGTGATGATTAACAGGATTTCCGTTTTATCTTTGGGACCAGTCTTGGATTACTGTTGAAGACCTGCCTTCAGGCCTTCAGCACTTCTAGCTTACTATTTCTGAAGCTTTCTGGTTTCTGGATTTCTGTATGTTCTTAAAAATTACTGAGATCCCTTGGGTGCTTTTGTTTATGTCATTATGTCTATATTTTCTATACTAAAAATGCAGAATTTTAAAAGTTATTAATTTAAAACATTAATACATCTATTATACATGAACATAATTATTTTTAGTGAAAAAAGTAAATATCCCTACTCCTCCTCCTCCAAATAAGGAGTATATGTTGTTTTACATGCTTGCAAATCTCTTTCATGCCTGACAATAGAAGACAGCTGGGTTCTAATAGCTACTTCTGCATTTAATCTATGACAGTATGTTGTTTTGGCTGAAGGAGGTAAGGAAAACCCAACTCTAGGTAGGTAGTTGAGAAGGAAGATCTGAGTAGACTTTTTGTAGAATTGTGGATTTTTCTTTAATCCTATACCATAATGGGGTGAATGTTGGTTCTTCCAGGTAAGTTACACTGGGAGATCAGAAACTCTTTGGAGTGCACTTTTTCATATTGTACTTTGAATGAATCTTTGACCCTAAATGATTTTTGTAACCTACTTTATTGGTCAAGTAGAAAATATTGGTTCACTGAATTTGCTGACACATCGTAGGATTTTTACACTTGATCTTAGCCAAAAGGCCGAGAAGCGATATCGTAGGATTTTTAAAAACACACGTTTGTTAGCAGTCTCAGCAGGTTTCTAAGCAGTGTGATGCTGCAAAGCTCGTGCTGGTGAGTGAGAGTTCTCCAGATGTTTGTTTCTTTGCTTGAAACCTCATTAGCAAGTGATATTCTTAGTTGTTTTCATAGCAGTGACAGAGCTTTGTTCACATGGAAGACATACCTGCCAAATACCAAAGCCTGAATAATCAAGGATCCCTCCATTCTCTCAAGTGGAAATGGAGTTCTGTGGGCAAGAGAGTTGCTGGTCTTCTCTGGCTCAGTCACATAAGTGCTTTCATTTCAACTGACCGCTGTACCACCTCATGTACACACGAGGCACAAGCACTTCAATGTGGGGTCCCTTTTGTAACAGGATATGAAAAGGCATGAACTCAAGAGATGATAATCTTTTTTACAGCTTTATCAAGCATCTTAACTGAAGTTGGCATTTTTCTTACCGCAAGTGTCTGGTGTTGCAGGTAAAGTGACCACACATAGAATTATTTCTCATTGTCTTGAGTCTAAGGTACCAGCAGTTCTACCCACCATTGTTTTTGTACTGCCTGTGTCAATGTCTAAGGAATAAAAACGGTGAGTAATCTCTTAGTATCATTAGCACAGTTTCAAGCTTGGAGATTCTCTGGACAGGTTATAGATTCCTCCAAGGTTCTGTGAACCATTCCTAGTGTGGTCTGATGCGTCTTAGGCCTTATTAATATAGGACTCAAATAGAGGGCCTGTGAAAAATTCAGACAGTTTTCTATCAGTTGTTTTGAGGTACAATTTCTATGGAATTTTCAAAAGATGCAGCCTTCTTCACTTACATCTACCTTAAAAATCTCTAGAGCAGCAAAATGTAGCAAAATCCACACCTAAGGCTAAAAAAGATTGGCTAAACCTCTGTTTTCTCAAAGATCTTCGACAAAGACCACTCAGGGTGGGGAGTCTCTTCAATAAATGTATTGAGAAAACTAGATTTACACATGCAAGAGAATAAAGCTAGACTTTCTTTACACCATACACAAAAAATTAACTCTACCACATATATTAAAGATATAAATTAAGGATCTAAAACTATAAAACTTTTTTTTTTAGATAGGGTCTTGCTTTGTAGTTCAAGCCGGCCCTGAGCTCATTATGTAGCTCAGGCAAACCTCAAACTCAGCAATCCTCCTGCCTCTGCCTCCCAAGTGCTGGGGTTATAGGTATGAGTCACCACACCCATCACTGTGGTATGTGGTACTGATTGCTGGTGGATGTGAGCCACCATGCCCAGTATTGTTGTATGTGGTTACCGGGCATCAAACCAGGGACTTTGTACTTGCTAGGCAGGCACCGGAACCACTGAGCTAACTCTCTGGCCCATAAAGCTATAAAACACTTACGGAAAAAATAAGAGTAAAAGCTCCATGATTCTGACTTCTTGAGTATAGCCCCAAAGCAGGGGCAACAAAACCCGAACTAGACAAATGGAACTATCTCAAAGTTTTAAAATTTTATGCATTAAAAGACAGTCTACAAAATGAGAAGACAACCAACAAGGAGAGAACATATTTGCAAATCATGTGGTCTGATAAGGGGATAATATCCAGAACATAAAGTGCTCCAACAAATCAATGATAAATCACCTGATTTAAGAAGGGCAAAGGACTTGAATGAACATACAATGGTACATCAGTTGACACATTTAATTCGCTCTACAACTCTGGTCACAGACCAGTTGGACTAGAACCTAAACAAATTTCCTCATAAGCTCAACATTGAAGCTGACCATTGAATTCGATTTGGTTCTCAAACAAGGTTTGTGACCAGAATTGTGAAAAGAATTAAGTTCATGAACCAAAGTACCACTGTATCTCCAAAGATGATCTACAGTGTCTAAATGCCTGTGAAAAGAAACTCAACATCACTATTACAAGAGAAATGCAACCTCAAACCCAAGGAGGTATTTTATACCCACTGGGATGGCTATTATCAACACACAGGAAATAAGTATCAGCAAGGATGTGGAGAAGCTGGAACTTTGTGCCTTGGGACAGTAAATGGTGCACCCACTATGGAAAATAATACGGAGATCCCTGGAAAAAATAAAAAATAGTGCTGTCATATCATCCTGCAGTCCTGGCACTCGGTAGCCTGAAGCAGGAGGATTCCCGCAAGGCCCATGAGAACCATGGTGTAATGCTGGCTCATATTTCCTTGGTGTGGCTAGATTTTAGGGTTTATAATGACCTGTATTCCAGAGGATACAAGGGCTCAGGAAACGGGAGACTGGCATAGTGGTGTCTCTCACCAGAGGGAATTTTTGCCTCTCCCCGTGACATATGACAGTATCTGAAGACAAGTATCTGTCAATCTATTTGTGGCAGTGTGGTATTGAAGTCCCCTACTACTATTCTGTTAGTGCTTATCTGGCTTTTCATATCCATTACTATTTGTTTTATATAGTTGGGTACATTAGAATTTGGTGCATAAATATTTATGATTGTTATTTCTTTTGGATTGTTCCCTATACGAGGATATAGTGACCTTCTTTGCCTCTCAATCAGTTTTGGTTTGAAATCTATTTTGTCTGCAAATAGGATATGAAGACAATTATCTGAAGACTTGCATAGGTGATTGTACTTTATTGGCAACTAGCACGTAGAGACCACAGATGCCTGTAGAGATCCTCCCCTGCGCAGGACAGCCCACAAAGAACAATCTGGCCCCAAGTAGCAGTAATGCTGACATTGAGAAACCTGGGGCAGAAAGAGGGAAGTTGTGTAAGAGACTTGGCTTTATATTTATAACCCCTTTCTAAACCTTGGCTCAGGAAAATCACTGGATGGGAATATTTCCAAATGCTCACATGTAGACATAATTTTGTCCTCACTGCTTACAGTTAGACCACAGACGACAATTTTGTAAACCTAAGACCAAATCCCTGGGGGTGCAGTTACTTATTCTGGACGCTAGGGGTCTGCCCTACACTATGTTGCTATATCTGAAGCCACACAGAACGAACTTCTTTCAACACTCACCCTGAAAGCAAGTGTGTTTTAAAACCAATGCTGAAACCCTCCCTGCTTGTGGTATTTCTGTACTGGAGAGAAACAACTTTCCAATGGCAGCTCTCTCCCTCTCTCTCTCCC
>PVIC010009795.1:0-44761 GCA_004025085.1 Thryonomys swinderianus
GTGAGTCACCACACCCAGCATTGTTGTATGTGGTTACCAGGATCAAACTCAGGACCTTGCGCTTGCAAGGCAGGCGCCGGAACCTCTGAGCTAAATCTCCGGCCCCAATTCATCACTTTCAAAGCAGCCACCAAAGGTCTCCTGGCTCTGATTTATGGCTTGCTGTGGTGATCATACCTTCTGTGCCATCAGGCTCAGCCTGCTCCTCCCTTTGCTTCTGTTTGAACTTCATGTTCCCATAGTGCAGCACAGCCCCTGTCAGCTTGTAGAGCCCGGATTTCTCCTCAGGGGTGAAGCCTAGGATGTCAATGGCACTCTGGCATGAAAGGAACAGGCTGTCAGTCAGTTGCCCTGGCAACTGAGAAGGAGCACCCCATCCCTTTCTGTCACTTCCACCTACATCTGTGGCCAACAGCTCCTCGGCATCATCTATGCTGGCCACCAGGATTTCACCCTGGCTGATGAATGGGTAATCATAAGGGTTGGTTGTAATTAGCAGCAGCTCTGAAATAAAGAATAGTTTGAAGAGTTCACACACATGCCAGGAAAGCATCTCCCTTGTGGGTTTGGACTCCTGCACCCTGGACAGGGACTTCAGCGGTCGGAGCCCAAACTAAAGTTAGAGTCAGCAAACTCTAGACAGCTTTGTCATATTCAGTCTTGACTGGAGATGCAGTGGGGGAATCTGCGATGTCCCATACTATCCAGACTAAGAACCCGAGGAAGAGTGTTTAAATGTTCTTGCTCTGCATATGGATGGCGTCTGTTGATGCAGGTTGGGAAAGTTAATAAAGAAAACTGGCTGAGTATGGATCAGAACAGGAGTTCACACTCGGGGAAGTAAAAGTTGTTTGGTGTCATCGTGGCCTTTTCGAAAATCTGCAGCTTGTTTCCAGGCTGGAGAGCAAAAGGCTGGGCAATCTCAGGGAAAGAACAAAGACTGCGCGAACAGAGGTCTCCATTAGGTTCAGAACCAGGTGCTCCAGGATGCCCGGTTAGCAGATTTTGTCCTGGTTCCACATTTGGCCCCACATTTCTGTGCTTGTACACAAGGGGGCACTCAAGGACAGTTAAATATGTGGTTGCCCAGGAGGATTTTGTAAACCAGCTGGCAAACCAACAGTGTTTTAATCCTGTTGCTATCGGATTTGATTTCTCAGATTGGCATGTCACTGAGCAAAGGGCCGTCTCTAAACTAAACTTCCTCCTCTGGTTGTGGAATCACCCACAGGTAAACCTCTTCTGGAGCTCGTGGTCCAAGCACCCAAATGCACAGGAGTTCCTCAGCCTCCCTGGAGACTTGCTCAGCCCCACTTAGTACATCCTCACCAATGAGCTCAGGCTTCTTGTTGGAAAGAATCTGGTAGAAGATGTGGTAGCTTCTCTCAGCCTTCAGCTGAAAGGTGACCCTTGACTTCTCCAGCAGGTCTGCAACACAAAGCCAGACCGGGTTTCCCATCTGCTCGCTGTTCCCAGAAGCCTCGTCGGACCCCAGTGCCTCTACTCACAGGTCTCAATATCCGCCGAGGCCAGCTTCCCAGTCGTGCCGAAGTGGATGCGGATGAACTTGCCCTGCGTGTGGGGAATGGAGACCAGATCCTGCCTCACTCAGCTCACTGATTCCCCTGAGCAACGACAAGGGGCTTTGCCCCCTGTGGTCCGAGTTTAAACTGGCTGAACCTCTTTACCCTTCTTCTCCCTCCTTTTGACCTCTTTTTTGTCCTTATGTGTCTATGCTTCCTTCCTTTTGTATGTTTCTGGTCGACAAAGCAACTAGACTGATTTATTCAACATGTATATCAAACCATTTCACCTCTCCGCTTACGGAGCCCTCGGCACTGTTGTACTGAGGATGTAATCCAGACTGCGTCCTCTCTTCTGCCTCTTAGCAACCTGTCCCTTCCCACAGGGAGCCTCTTAGGTCCTCAGCGCACCACACCCTTGCCTATCCCCAGGTCTGAGTGCTTGCTCCGTCTTCTGGCCCTCCTCCTGTCTGTGATGTACAACTCAGGCACCTGCTCGTCCTGCAGCTCTGAGACCTCACCTGCCTGGCCTGACCTAAAGGACACCTGGTCACACACCCTGTTTGTGGAGCTTCACGCAAATCTACCTTGTTATTTGTTTTGTTCTTTCATTGTCTCTCCCCGCTGGTCTTTAACTCTTGCCTGTCTTGTAGGCCCCAGAGCAATCCCAAACGGAAGGCAGACTCACAAAGCGGGAGGAGTTGTCATTCCGCACGGTCTTGGCGTTGCCGAAGGCCTCCAGCAGGGGGTTGGCACTGATGATTTGATCTTCCAGTGTCCCCTGATGCACGAAGTTGAGGGAGGGAGAAAGAAAAAACTTTATTAAAGAACAAAATGACAGTAGGACCTGCTCACCAGCTCTGTTAGTCCTGGCCGCCCCATTGCCGGGCAGCCCGGGCGAGCCGCGTCTCTCCCTCCCTGACTCCCCTCGTGGTGCAGCTAGTGTGGCACCGCGCCCCCCTCAGAACGCTTCTGTATCTTGCTCTGTCAAAAGCCTAGTGCGTGATTCTCTCTAACAGGTGTGTGTGATTCTGCCATAAAAGCACAAGGTCTCTGGGCTGCCCCTCGTGAAGCCCTAGAGCCTCGTCTTCGAAGAAACCTCAGGATCTGGTCCTATGAGATCAGCCGCGCACTAGGATCTCTAAGGCAACCAGGTGTCCTTTGAGACGTCACATCTTAGGCTTCTCTCTGCCCAAAGTACATCCGTCCCCTCGTTCTAAAGTTAGGACAGAGGTTAGAAGCGGAAGCAGAGCAGGCCGTCTGTCTCCCCCTGCACACCTTCATTTTGGCGTCCTTCTTCTTGGCCAGGTCCCCGGTGGCTGCAATTGTTGCAAAGTACTGGATGACCCGTTTGGTGTTCACAGTCTTCCCTGCCCCGGATTCTCCGCTGTTTCAGGGTGACGGAAAGAGAGAAAAATGAGTCTGGTTAGTAAAAACGAGTTCCCCAAGATGCCACCTGGGATTTAGCCTGCACTGTGCCTGACACACCTACAGAACAAGTACAAGGCACTACCTGGAGAGGCAGCGGCCTGGGCAGGGGGTGCCATTGGCACTTGCGTAGTTGACCCAAGGATGGATGACTGTGGTTTTCTGAAGCCCCACGTGTGCCTTCCTGCCCACCCCAAACCTGCTTTTCCCCTTCGCTTCCATCACTTCCTAATTAAGAGAACAGAGCAGGTGGTACCTGAGGCCACGGCTGTGAGACCGCACTGTGCCGGCTACTTACGTGATCAGAATGGACTGGTTCTCACGATCTGGTGGAAAAAAAAGGAAGAAAGAGCTAGTGACAACAAGAAAAGGCTTCTCGTTTCATCCTGTCTTTCTAGCAGTGAGACTTCGGCCACACAGTTTTCTTTCCCTTTAGTTGTGTTGTTCAGTCCTCTGTGAGCGTTTGAAGAGCCTCACTGATGATGAGACTCACTCACAGACGTGAAGCCCCTGATGAAAACCAGTGGCCTCTCACTGTATGAGTTGAACCACATGGAATGATCAGTCCTCTGTTCCCCCACAAAATTGTCATTTTGTGCACCTTAAAAACAATGCTTGTATTAAATGCAAATGCCTGACCCTGGCCTGCAAAGCCATCAGTGATCTGGTTATTTTCCCTGCTTTTAGTCCATGTGCCGCCTCTCCCTTGTAACAGATGCCCTCAGAAGCAAGCCCAGGACCGAGGGACAGTGGCCTTGAGCCCATGTGCTGCTGGCTCTGCCACAGCACGCATCCTCCTTGGAGACATACCAGTCAGCATGAACTGATAGGCGTTGTCCGAGATGGAGAAGATGTGCGGCGGGGCCTCCTGGCGCTTTTTGCCTCGGTAGGCGGCCACCACCTCGGGGTTGTACACCGGCAGCCACTTGTAGGGGTTGACGGTGACACAGAAGAGGCCCGAGTAGGTCTGGAGAGAAAGTTATATATGTACATATCTCTTTATATATGTATTAAAATGTGACCTTTACCTGTATGGTTATCTTATGTTTCTGTCCAGTAAACAAGTAAAGATACAATTTCTGCTTACAGATGAGGCAGCTGAGACATACTGACCCCATCCCTGGCCTCATTTTTCTGCTCCGCTGAGTCACTTGTCCTCTTCCTCATCTCCCTCTTTCCACCCTCTTCCTCCTACTCCATTCTCGTCTTGCTTTCTCATCTTTCTCCTCCCCCTTGCTTCCCACCATTTCCATTTCCTCTCTTCTGCTTAACAGCCAGACCCATAACCAAAGCCCCACAGCCCCTAACGCCTCCCCACCCCACCCGCCCCGCCCTGGAGAGCTGCGTGCCCACTGACATAGATCATCCAGGACGTGTATCGGTCCTTCAGGTTGTACAGCACCGCCGGCTCGTTCAGATGGGTCAGCATGGCCATGTCCTCAATCCGGTCAAACTTGGGGGGGTTCATGGCATACACGTCCTCTGGTTTGACCACCAGGGTCTGAAAGGAGCGGATGGCGGTGTTTCACTACTGTTCCCTGCTTTGCAAGTACCTGTCACCCACCGAGGGCCTCATGAAAGTGACCCTGGGAGACCCCTGACTGACCAGGAAGTTGAGGTTATAGGAAGTTTATGTGGCTTTGCTTCTGTTACTGGGGGCTTTTATGTTTTTTTTTTTCCTCTCCAGTGGGCCTGGGATGAGGTAAAAACATGAGAAATGAGAGGAGAGGCTCTGTGGGGAAGGAGTGGGGGCCCGTGGCAGGGAGCTGGAGCCAAAAGGAACATTTCAGCTCTGCAGTGCAGGCTGCACCAGGCAGCAGGTGGGCTCTTCCACACCTGCTCAAAGAAAATGGCACACCTGTGGACTGTCCTGAGCAGTGACAGGAGATGGAGGTGACACGAGCTGTCAGAGCTGTTGCCCCTGAGTGGCCAACATTTGCAGCTCTCTGAGAGCAGCCATCTACCTCCACGCCGCATATTGTTCTCTTAGCTACCGTCCTTTGCATGTTTGAAGAAACCGGCTAACCTGACCCTTCCCTCCCCTCTCACAAGCCAGGGGAAGGTGCCAGAGTGCCAGGGAACAGAGCAGTGTTCCCCATGCTGGTAGTGGCGTGGCACTTCACGCAAAAAGAAAAGTCCCTTCCCCCACACCCCCAGCCTTACTAAGGCTTCCTACTGTGGTGATGTTGGGGACTTCCTTTCTCTCTGTGACATCTCTGAAAATGGCCAGTTTTCCCGGTCTTATCTCTGGGCAGTGTGATCAGGAAGCTGCCTTTTCTCTGACTTCAAGTAGGGATTCATTCAAACTGTCCTGTGCCTTCGGCCTCCTTTCTGCACATCTCTTAGATGATCATTCAGCTCTAGACCTCACCTTCCCTTCTTCATTCTAAACTCATTCATAGCTTCATTATCAGAAATATGTAGAGAACCACGTTTTTGGAGCTTCAGTACTTGGTAGTAACACTGGACAGGTGTTAATGCCCTTTCACTTCAGGCCCAACTCAGTGACACTATGTCTTCTGCTTGTCTCTTGGTTTTCTTTTTCCTCCCTCCCTCTTTCCTCCCTTCCTCCTCCCTCCCTTCCTCCTTCCCTCCTTCCTTCCTCCCTTCCTTCCTTCCTTCCTTCCTTCCTACCTTCCTTCCTTCCTTCCTTCCTTCCTTCCTTCCTTCCTTCCTTCCTTCCTTCCTTCCTTCCTTCCTTCCTTCCTTCCCTTCCTCTTTTCCTAGGACATTTCTAGATGTAGGAAGCAATGAAGCCCCAAATTCCTTCAGCATTCCCACAGTGGCTGGGCGGGGCTGTACGAGCACAATGCTCTGTCCCTCCCGAGGCGGTAAGGCTGCTGTTTCATGCTGAGCTTTTGATCTTTACCATCTTTTACACACTGTCCCTGACCTGATGGATTTAAGAGGAGTCCCAGACAATGGAAGGACAGTGAACTAAAAGCCTTTCTCTAGCATTCATCTCCCAGCTCCACACCCTGAGATGCATGGAGCTCATCTGTTCTAGCCCAGAGGGATGAGAACACTGACAAAAATTACCTCCTAAGCTAATTGTTTTTGTCACACGGAACCAAACTTTTCTCCCACTGCACTACTGGAGGCAAGTGCTCACTTTGTGTTTTTACTGACACCTGGGAAACCTAAAGCCACTTCAGGACTTGAACCTCATCTGGATGTGGCCTAATGCATATATATATATATAGCAACTATGGGATCCAGCTGGTCAGAGGGGGGTGCACGAGCCTTACCCTGTTGTCCTCAGTTTCCACAGTGACTCTCCCATCTTGACTACTCTTAATTTTCCCCTTGGCGTATTCTTCCTTTGAGTCCACCACGAAGCAGTAGGTTTTGGCATCAAAGGGCTGGTTTTGAGCTTCGATCCTCTCCTTTTCTGACTTCCGGAGGAAAGGAGCAGCCATTCCGAACACCTCCATTTCTGTATCACTACTCATGGTGTCAGCTGGAAGGCAAACTCACGGGTCAGCCCCGCTGCTGCCTAGGCCAGGCCCCACCAGCTCCTGGCCTGACCCAGCAGCTGCCCCTGGGCTGAGGAAGGAGGGGCCTCAGCAGGAAGGCCGTAGTGGTCATCCCCACTGGACCTCCACCCAAAGAGCTTTGCTCTGGGAAAATCCAATTGGCCCATGTTTGTTGAGTGACTATTTCATGTAAGGGGCATAGAACCTCTTTAATCTGGGCTCCTTAGTTTTCTCATTCAGCAAGGGAGCCTTACAAAAGAGTACCACTCTCAGGATCTCATTTTTCTCTTCTGAAAAACCCAGATGTGCAGAGGAAACATGTAAAAATAAGCACTCTGAAGGCATTCTTCAAAGAAACTGTACTAAACGGCAAACAGTTTTGAGCCATTTGAATACAGGCGGCTCCATCTTCCCATGAGAGCGCTAGACTTTTGCTTCCTTTCATTGCCAAGAACAGAAACAAGCTGCTACCTGCAGCCGCAGATCAGCACAACCCCAAACTGCTGTCGCCTCTACAGGCTCTGATCCTGACCGTCCCTGGCTGAGCTCTCTAGCTCTCTGGGGCCACCGAGATAAAGGAGCAGTGAGTAGCCTGGGACCACCTGAAGGCCCCCGGCAGCTAAGGGCCGTGGCCCAATTCTCACCTGAGAGGCACCCTTGCAGGACAGCAGAAGGCGGCAGCAGCTGTGGAGGTCTGGGACCTGCAACCACATATGGACAGACTCACGCACACAGAAGCCGAGGGGCAGCTGGCAAGGGCAGGTTCTGTTTCGAATCAGCTCTTGAGGAAAACTAAGGAATAGAAACAAAGGACTAATTATTTAGAAAGAGCCTTAACCCAAAAACAACCTGAAGGAGCGGGTGGCCGTGACCCACAGGTAGGCCATTAATGGAGGAAAAGCCTACCCACAGTCTGGGGCCTCCTGGCCCATGCTGGCAACTTCTTTCCTCTCCAGTGACTTCTATTTAGACTTGAACAGTAGAGCAGAGTCCCTGATAAAATGCTTTTGTGTTATCAGACTACAGTCAGGTGTCTCAGTCATCTACAGACAAGAAATCTCTGAGACCAGCACCTTTAGGCATGAGCCAGTGAGAGGCCATAGCCAGTGAGAGGGATGAGAACCCTGCCAGGTGCCTAGTACAGGTGGGGAAGGTGCCCAGTCCCGCTGGCCACTCAGAGAAGCAGCAGGAGATGATCAGGCCATAGCAGAGAGGCAGATGCGTGTCCAGTGGAATCTTCCTCAGGAGGACATTGACGAGGAGGACAAGGAAGAGTGAGAGGAAAAAGACCGTGGTTTGGGGAAAGTACTGGAGGCGGAGGGTGACTGGGCATTTGAACCCAGGCGGATCTGGCTGCACATCTGATTCTATGGAAACATCTCAGAAAGAAATCAGGTACCACCTTACCAAAGCCAGGCAGGACCACGGCTCAGAGCAGTGGCCCCAGCAGGCTGGTGTCTTCTGAGCAGCAGAGACCAAAGAGAGCCACCAAGAGGAGCCTCTGACTTACCTCTGCCCACGAGAGAGTGAACCACAAAGGGGCGGCTGGTCCCCTGGGCTTTTATAGGACACCGCTAACCCCCCGAGCTCATTCTTTCTCTATATTTGGAAGGAGAACGATCAACACCACAAGCTGAGAACGGGCTCCTTCCACACGTATTTTTGGTTGTTGCCAAGGGGAAGGTATATATAGAAATGAGCGGGATCTATCATCATTTTTCCAAGTGTAGAAAGTTGGGAGTTTGAGATGCCTTTCTCTGAACTCGAGGCCCAGGACACCCCACCGTATGCTATAGGATGGTCTTGCTGCTGGGGCCCGTCTGATTCCATTCTGCAGCCAGCAACTCCCCGGCACCTCAGTGGGAGATCCTACCTCATGGGTGTGGGGTCATTCAACTGGGTGATTTGCTCAGACAGCTCATACGAGAGAATGAATCAGAGGATGAAAAAGTTGAAATCCTCTTGGAATTCTGACTTTGAGACTTTTGTCACAGCCTAAAGGTATAGCACACCTGTGTGATTGTAAAATTTATGTTGGCAATTCTAATAATGATGATGATGATACTAATTCCTCCTTGTTCTCCCCGTCCTCCTTTCCTTCTTTCTTTTCTTTGTTTCCACTGTATAACTTTCTTTCTCATTAGTATCATTATTAATCCTTTCTTAAGCAGCAGTAGGACCAACAAGTAAATTACTGACAGGCAGCTATGCCACCAGCCAGTATCCACAGTGACAGCTGCTTAAGAACTCGCTGTTATTAAGACACATCACCAATTAGGACAGACCAGCTGCTGGCCCGGATGGGGGAGGCACTGAGTGGCCCACAGAGAAAGGGAGGAGGGTTGTCTGACAATGTGGTCATTTCTAAATCAGGATTAGAAAAACGAAGCCTTCAGGGGAAAAGAACAAGGATGTCTTTGAAGCTTTTGTCCATTCTTATTCTAATGTGTATGTTTTCTTTCTTCCCTGACCAAACCTTCGGGAGGGTATCTGATGGCCTTCTACTAGTTGTTTATTCTAAAGAAAACTGTTTTTCAACAATGAGGACTGACCCCTTCCACCCCTTCCATACCCAGACGTGGGACTGCTCAGAGAGGTATGGGAGGCGGGAGCAGGACACCACCCTTCACAATGAAGGAACATTTATGAAATGCCCTCTGTCCTCAGGCTCCTCTCCAGAGCATTTCAAGAAGATACAAAGCAAATGGAAGACATAGCCTTACTCTTCATGGATTATATTGTAAACGCTGAATCACATGGACTCCATATCTTTTTTCAAGATTTAGGCCATTTCAGATCAAGTAGTGCATAGTTATTGAGTGCCTGTTCTGTGAATACCAAACAAGTTAGTGGTCTCCAAGGGGACAATTTAGGAAGAGCTTATTAACTCACCTGCTCCCCATCAGGTCAACAATGCCCTCTTCCTCTAATTGTGAGTGAGATGCCTATTCTTGGCCTCCCTCCTCACTCCAGGGTGAGCACTAGCCCTCCGAAAGTGTCCATCCAAGTCCTGAAGGGGAGTGGTCTCCTGAAGTACCATTCTGCCTGTCCAGCGACTCACCAGCCCAAGTCATTGCACGACTGGTCAGTCACTTCCATGGGAGGCAATAGGGACTCAGCTAGGTATCACTGTGAGGCAGAGGCGCTCCTAAGGGACACCACAGGCGGTCTGGCTGCGTCTCAGATAGTGGCAAGTGGAAGGCAGGCTGTGTGTTTGGGGAAGGGGCTCTTCTTTGACACCCAGAGTTGTTGTTGAGAGGAACTTTACGAAATGAGATGAAATAATTTCGGTTTTTCCTTTGTAGTCACCCGATTCACATATCTATACTCACCTCCAGGAAATAGAGAAGAAACATTCCGTGCTTTGAATATCTTGTAGGAAGATACCTATGTAATGGTATCGAACTTAGACTAAGCTCCCTAAATGTTTCTCTCCCCAGCATTTCCTAAATCTGTCCTGCCTCCCTCCTTGCCTTCTTTGGCGAGGCTGGACTAAGGAGAAAACACTGTGGGGACCTAGAGCATTCAGCAAAAATTCTGTAGAATTCATTTGCTAAACACCCTTCTTTCGCCTGTGAGAAGGCAGAAGGCAGAAGGCAGAAGGCAGGAGTGAGAGGAAGCTTCTGGAGGCCAGTACTAGGGGTGGATCCCCCCCAGCGGGGGAATCCTACGAAAAGCAGGAGTGACATTAACCACCACAGAACAGAAAGCAATATGAAAGTAAGATTGGGTAACCTGAAAGCCTGGCCATTTGGAAAACTGTCTTTAGGAGAGTGGGGAGAATACATTAACACATTCAATAGCAACCCCGCATTGGTGCACAAAGGACAGGCCTGGGTATGACACCAGACTGACCTGCTACTAACGTGGGGTGGAGGCCTTGCACCTCTCTGAACTTCTCTTTCTTCGTTTGTGAAGCAAAGATGACCTATCAGCCTCAGAGACTAAGTATGTATGTTTTCGGGAAGTTATTAAAATAGCAGGCACATTGTGCTGTGTCTGACAATCAGTGTTGGACAAATGTAGTTTTCATCTCTCTTTGAATGTATTACTGGGCAGAATGACTAGCTTTTTAGTGATTCCCTTGAGATTATACTAAATCTGTATTTTATTGAGGGGTGGAGGGAAAGGAATTTATAATAAAAATAGATAGATGATAGATAATGGATAGATAGATAGATAGATAGATAGATAATAGACAGACAGGCAGATAGATAAGAAAGATTTCGGTCCAAAGAGAAAATTGTAGAGAACTTCTTGCCACTTCAAGATGCAGCTTTCAGGGGCAAACAGGATACGCCCTCAGTGTGGGATTATCCCCCTTATAAACAGATAACTTATTGGTGTATTATTAGTCAGCTTTGGGGAACAGAATGAGCCCTTGTTTTCCAAGCTATCACATAGCCAGTGCTAATCCCACAGCCAGGCAGAGAGCTGCATTTATCCCTGACGCTGGGAGAAAAATGTATTGTGTCTCAAGAATGCTGGCTGGCTGGGTGAATCGTCCCTTCAGCAAAGTGTGGCCACTTCCTCCCCAATAAGCTTCTTCCTGTTTGATGTCCAGTCCCACAGTGTGGACACTGGAGCTCTCAACATGCAGCGGCATGCCCAGGATAGCTGTGTGCCAGGGCATGAAGTCAGCCTCAGTAAGGGCAGGGCTCCTGGACCAAGTATCCTCTCCATCTCCCACAGGGAGGGGGATTAGGTGTTACTGGAAATATGGAATTTGGGAATTCTGGGCCAGGACTGTTCCCTGGCTCTGAGGTGAAGGCTGAGGTCTCTGAGCAAATGTCTGGTGTCCCAAGAAGAAATTCAAGTAGACAGTGAGGGTATAGTTCTCTTTTTAGTCCAACTCAAAATTGTGCACTTTCCCCAATATTCAGCTATGAAAACTCAACTCCTAACACTTCACTAGTTTGTTTTCTTCCTTTTGCTCTTTTCTTCTTTGGTCCCTTTCTCCCTCTCTAGCTCCTTTGTCTTGTTTTATTCTACCATTTGGGATAAGTAGCAGACATTATGAAACATCACCCCTAAATACTTTAGCATTTATCTCTTCAGAGTAAAGTCAATCTCCACAATGCCATCTTTCCACCTAATAAAATTAACAATTCTCTGTATCTTAGGCAGTGTCTCCATTTCTTCCTACATTTGCATAGCTGCATTCTTCCCTTCCCCAAATTGAGAGAAATCCAGTTTTGGACATTATGTTTGATGGTTATGTCTCTTTGGCTTCTTGTAGTCTAGGATATTTCTCTCATTACTATCTATCTATCTATCTATCTATCTATCTATCTATCTATCTATCTGTCTGTCTGTCTGTCTGTCTGTCTGTCTGTCTGTCTGTCTGTCTACCTATCTATCATCTATCTATCTACATTTTCTGAACACTTTAGCCCCAACACCGCAAGAGAGATACAGACATAGAGAGCAGGTTCTCGTCTTTAAAGATGTCTCCATTTCTAGGGTCACTATATAGGTGGGTAATAGTTCCAGGCATCCCCTGGGCATCTTGAGTAGGGGTGAGGGTAAGGGCCGGTGACTACAGTGGGACGTATTTAGTGAGGAAAAAATAGGGCCCAACACAGCAGAAGGAAACTTGCTGGAGAGAGGAAACAAAGAGACTCCTAGTGAACTGTGGCCTAGTCAAAACCAAGTCAAGAGGCAACACACATCCATTGACTTCGCAATAATTTTTTTTCCTCTGGGAGGAAAGTCAGGTGACTGAAGTGGCAGGGGAGGGAGATGTCCTTTTGGATTTTTCACTATAGTGGCCACAGTTCATGAACACTTTTGTTCACAAATAGAAGTGTTTGGCACAATTTTGTTTTTGTTTGTGAACTCTTCACTGGGTGATGAACACATCTTCGGCCATCTTTCCTACGTGAACACAATACAACCATCTTACCTAGAATAACCAAACAAATTAAGGTCATGTGCCAATTGACATTTCATTGTATTTACCTTTTTATAATGTTTGAACTATATTCCTAGCCACTATTTCAAACATTAACACTTGGAGAAGTGCTCCTTGCACTAATAAGAAATGGAATCATGTCTTTCTTCAAGGGGTTATATAGCCTATTATAAGAGCTCTTGTAAGAACTACTCACGCAGAGGTTAAAAATAGCTACTATTTTTAACCTCTGCTATGTACTGCTCTAAAGATTTTGTATTAGTTCATCTAATACTTACATAAATTTTCCAAGGGAAGTCTTACAGTGAGCTTTGTATTACAGAAGAGGATACCAAGGTGTAAAAGAGGAAAAGAAACTTGCCTGGAGTGTATAGCAGTGAGTCATGGGGCCAAGATTATAATGCGGTCCTGTTTGATATCAAAGCTGTGCTATGAACCACCTCATTAACTATATGAGAAGAGATTAGAGCATGGATGGTTCCGGAATTATGACAGGAGCTGGGATGGCTGCAAAGTTAATCAGAGCACATTTCTTGAAAATATCAAACCTTATCAGAGAGACGGGGGGGGGGCTTGGAAAGGGGCTGGTGCTGACAAGCAACCGGGTTAGCAGATGACTTTGCACAGAGTGGAAAACATAAGGATAGGATTCAAGAGGATGGTGCTACTCAGGTTTTGAGACACCACCTGGCAAAGAGAAGATGTAGCTCCGAGAGGCATCTGGCAGCCTCTGTCACGAGTCGGCAGGGAACTTATGACTGACGGGCCCGAGTGGCTGGGAGCTCAACATGATGAAAGCGCAGAGGAATGCTCTGCGTAGATCAAGAGAAGATGGGGATCCCAGGGGAAAGGAGGCGGCTGCAGAGAGGCGGGCATGGCCCAGGGCCTTGCCAGGGGATTTAGGGATGGTAATTAAAAGTAATGGATAAGTCTGCTGAAGAGCACAGAGAAAGGAGCAGATAATTTAGTCTATGGGCTGTAGTTGAGGCATGGAAGAAAAAGATCAAAGATCACTGTGAGGTTACCAAAAGGATGAAATAGGAGTAGCCATGGCCTAACAGATAATCTGGGAGAAGGGCAGCTGATTTGGAGGCTGAAAATCAATTAAGGTTTTAGCCACAACCTTTAATTTGAAGGGTAACACTAATTTTTCATTTACCCGGTGTTTTTGAAATCTGACTATACCTCAGGTGCTGTTAAAAAGATAAAAGTTTATGTAACCAATTGAATGATGATGTGCTTCCTTGTATGGAACAAAGACTCCATAGCAGCAGAATAAACTTAACAAGATATGTGGAAATCCTTAAATTACTGTTGTAATACAAAAATGGATGGTCCTTGCTATTGGATAGGACAATTCAACATCATAACAATGCCCATTATCTCTTGGTTAATATATAAATTTAATACTACATCAAGAAAAATAGTAATTCTCCCCTTCTCCAGAGCTAGAAAGTGGATATCAAAGTTCATGCATATGTCTGGTTAAAAAAGAAAATATTCTGGGGGAGAAAGAGAAGGCAGTCACAGGGAGGACATTGTGACAGATATTAAAATACACTTTGGTCTACAAACCAAAGTGTCATACCAGTGCATAAAGACACAAACTGACCACAGGAACATCACAGCCTAGAAAGAGCCTAGATACTAATGACAATTTGATACATAAAGGTGGCATCTCAAGACTGTGGGGCAAAGATAGCCTCTTTAGCAAATGGTGATGGAAATGTAAAGAAATGAAATGGTGAGCCAAAATAAACGTGGAGGGAGGGGTAGAAGACGGGGTAAACAAGTACTAAAGAAAACATGGGTGCATTCCTTCGTACTCTTGGAATGGGGAAGGCCCACCTACTATGACTCAACATTTAGACCAGTAAAATGTAAAGTGGATGAATTCTGGGGTAGGAGGCTGGTGGGAAAGGGACTCTTCCTTGTGGCCAAGTTGTTGCCCCAGGGAAAGAGCAAGTAGAGCCTTGAGGACTACTCAGGAGGGGTGAGTTTAGCTCTTCCCCCAGGCGGGAGGTTGTTGGGATTGACCTGGTGGGAGGCACCCAGCGGTCCAGGGACCCTGTGACCTTCTTTTGTAGGGTGTTTGGGGCTGAAAAAATAACCTTTATAACAACCAAAAAAAAAAAAATACACACACACACACACCCCAAAGTGAAAAGGCAAAATGGAGGAAAATATTTACAATGTACATCACTGAGTGCTAATCTCCTTAATATATGAATAATTTCTGAAAGTTAAGAAAAAAGACAAAACAAAAACCCTCAGAAACAAATGGCAAATCAACAAGCAGAACAATTTATAGAGAAAGATATGCATACAGATGGACTTTAGAGGTATGAAAAATGCTCTTTATTTTAAGAAAATGCACATTAAAAATGTACTTTCTCACCAATTAGTTTGGAAAAAATCCAAATGCTGATCAACATATGTTGTTGGCAAGATGTGAAAAAACACTTGCTCATGCTTTTCTGGTGGGTGAAAAATTGTACAACTGCTCTTCAGGAGAATGTAGGAAAAACCTAACAAAATTGCACTCACAATTGCCTTTTAACCAGCAAAACTGAGACAACATGGAAACTTATAGGAACCTGCTCTTAAGATAAATTTGACAAACCCTAAAACATTGTAAGCAGAAGATTATTTATTGTGGCACTTTTTCCTAAATAGTATAAAATTGGAATATTTCATGTGTTTATCAGTTGGAGACTGATTAACTTGTGCTATATCCACAGAATGGAAAGCTACAGAGCCATGAAACAGAATTACAAAGCTATCTATGACCTGATACAGATTAATTTCTGAAATATAATGTAAGTGAAAGAAAAGATGGAAGGGAGGGAGGAAGGACGAAAGGAAAGTTTTAAGGAGTACAACCTTTTCTCTAAGAAGGGAGACATAAATGTACATATTTGCCAATTTTTTCAAAAAGAAACAGGAAGAATAAACCAAAAACTAATGAAAATAGTTATGCATACAAGATTACTGTGAACTCAGAGCTATGTCTTTTTACATGTTTTTGAGTTTTGAACCATGTAAATGATTTATTGTTTAAAAAATAGATCTACGGTAATCACAGCACTCCATGAGGCTGAGGCAGAAGGATCCAAATTCAACTTAATGAGTTAAATGTGTATATATATATATATATATAAATAGGATGAAAATGTAACTCAGAGGCTGTGGGTTCAATCCTCAGTCTTGCTAAATAAAAAAATAATTAAATCCTGAAATTGAGTAGGCAATATATCAATAAACCTAATGTATATCAAATTAATAACACAATCATTCTTAGAAAAACATTTTTATATTAACTGAGAAAAGTACTCTGCCTACACATTCTCACTGAGCAGTATTTAAAGCATTAAAAAGAACTGCAAAGAAACTGGAAATTTTTCATAGTAGATTTTTTTCGTTGTAATGCAGGATTATAATTAGAAGCTATTCCACAAAGGCTGGATTGGTCTTTTAAACTCAGAGCTGTGGGAGCTAACTGGAAACCTACAAGATTTACATTAAGCCCTTTCAAGTGCAATGCTCCTGTAACCTAATCACCTACCATTAGGTCTCACCTATTAAAGTTTCTGTGATCTTCCACTACTTCACACCAGCAACCAAACTCCAGTGCATAAATCTTTGGGGGACATGCCCAAAGCAACCCCCAACTATAGCGATAGACTATAGAAAATGGCAATTTGGGTATTTAATGTTAGGGAATGTGAGGTCAGGTATATAGAATTGGTGAGGTTGTGGATAAATTAACAGGAGGTTCATGGCAGGGGAAGGGTGATATCCTATACACCCCCAGTGCCAATTCCTACCACATAGCAGAGTAGTGGTCTTTACAGCTTTAGCTCAAGTGTGACAGGCTGGCTGTGGGATCTGAGTGGCGAATACTGAGTGGCTTAGAGATGGTTATAGGGAAATGCCTTAGGAACCTGAACTGGGTAGAATCCAGGACCTGGGCAGGCTATTTAAGGCTTGAGATTCTGAGCAAGCTACTCTGTATGACAAAGAGAAGGAGATTTGCACTCCCTGCTTGGTTGGTAGTGACTGGAAGGGATGGGTCAGATGGATGTCTCCTCCTTCTTTTCCCTTTCTTTTTTTTTTTTTTTTTTTTGAGACAGGGTCTCGCTTTATAGTTCAGGCTGGCCCTGAGCTCACTATGTAGCCCAGGCAAGCCTCGAACTCAGCAATCCTCTTGTCTCTGCCTCCGGAGTGCTGGGATTACAGGCAAGAGCCAGCACACCCGGCACTGTGGAATGTGGTGCTGATTGCTGGTTGATTGCTGGTGAGCGTGAGTCACCACACCCAGCATTGTTGTATGTGGTTACCAGGATCAAACTCAGGACCTTGCGCTTGCGAGGCAGGCGCTGGAACCACTGAGCTAAATCTCCAGCCCTCCCTTTCATTTTTAATAAGATGCTTAGAAACTACAGAGTGCTTAGTATAATTGGATATTCTTTGGAAAGTGGTGAAGGGCTACAGTTTTGCAGGATAATAAGGTGGCAATGATGGAGTCAAGGGTAAGAAGACTTTCTTGGCCCCACTGTATTCCTTTGGACTGTTTTCCTTCTGTAGTACAAATCAGAAAGATGTGGACTTCGTTCATTAGTTCCACAATTATAATTATGTGATCATAATTAATGTCTGTCACATTTACCATTTGGCTCCTATTACCTGGTATAAGCCTGGGATATCGGAGGACCCCCTTTTTCAAGTGAAAGGATGCAGAATGCCAACCCACTTGAATCTGGAAACCATGGGTCTGGAACATAAACATCAGCAGAAGATGTCAGCACATGGGAATAAGACCACTTCTTGGCAGAGACCACTGTATTTAGAAGACAATTGTAGATCAAATCTCCTTCTCTCATTCTCCCCAGGAAGAATGTAAGGTGTCCTCACCCTGAATTTAGAACAGGCTCTGGGAGACTGGGAGAAGATGGGGCAAACAGACTTACAGTGACTGTTAATCAAACTAAACCATGTGTTATGGTATATATCTAGCTGTCCCCCAACAGCTTCATGTTCTCAGGGCTTGTGGAGATATTGGAAGCAATCCTGTTGCACAATTGGGAATGTAACAGGACCAAGATTTTCTGCCTGCAGCTTGGCTATGGCATGTCTGGACCTGGGAAACTGACTCTTGTCTTCACCAGCGATGACAACATGGATTCTGTTGGTCCCACGTGCTTGGGAGGTAGAACTATTCGAGAATCTTCATAGTTCCTTAGGGACTATTGCCAGCATCTACCAGGTCCTCTGAGTCTTTTGTTATTGAAGGTATATAAATAAAGGTATGGGAAATGGCCTGGGTCACCCAGAGTAGTATGGATGAGGCCCAAACTCAGCTTCTTCTCTTAAGTCTTATTTCTGTCTGTTTATTTATTAATTTACCTTGGGCTGTCGGGCTCACTGGAGACTAGAATTTAACTGCAGAGGTTTTAGTAACTTCCCCTTGTGTTGTTTTTTACAGAAAGTGATCGGACAATGAAAACAATAAAGTTGACTTGCTATTAAAAGGTAGAACCCACTTGAAAGAGGTAGGTCACTGGAGGCATGACCTCCCTAGCTTTTTCTCTCTTTGTTTCCTGACCACCTTGATGTAAGCAGTGTTCCTCTGCCCAAACTCTTCCATTATCTCTATTCAGTTCAAATATGCAAGGACAGAAACTTTTAAATAATGAGCCAAAAATAACCTCTCCTCTTTTAAGTAACATGTGTCAGGTATTTTGAACCCATGACAAGAAAAGTACTGGAGAAGGGGAATCATGATGTGATACTACTTGGCCATGTGGTTCAGAAGCCTTCAGAAGTGGTTCATGGAAGGAATTTGGAAAGATTTGGAGATACTAGCTAGAGAAGCAGTCTTAAAAGTGTGTAAGACAAATTTGAGGAGAGATTCTGGTCAGTGCTCAAAAGACAAGGATGCAGATAAAAAGGCAGTTGGGGGTCAGGAATTTAGCTCAGTGGTTCCAGGATCTCCCTGGCAAGTACAAGGTCCTGAGTTCGATTCCTGCTACTACATACCACAGTGCCAGGCATGGTGGCTCATGCCTGTAATCCCAGCACACAGGGGCAGAGGCAGGAGGATTGCTGTGAGTTCAAGGCTAGACTTGGCTTCATAGTGAGTTCAGGGCCAGCTTCAACTGCAAAGTAAGACCCTATCACAAAAATAAAATAAAATAAAATAAAAAAGGCAGATGGTAAAGACCAGATTTAAGAGGTTTCAAGTGGGAAAAAAGAGTCCATTAACCATTGGAATCCAGGCCATGTGTGATATGCTCTGGCAGAAAATTTGTCAATATTTTGGTCATGTCTTGAAATTTTGCAGAAGACTAAATGTAATAGATTATCTAACAGAAAATTCAAGGCAGCCCACTGTTCAGGGTTCAGTATGGATACTGCTTGCTGAGTTTAGCCAGGTTTATACTAAAACCCAGGAACAACAACAACAACAAAAACACTTGAAAAGTTTTCATTTTGTCCAGTAAAGCAGAGACTACAAAGTTTTGGGCAAAGAAAGCTTGATTGATGACAAGATGAACATCAAAAAGAAACCAAGTACTTTACATTAGGACAATAGGAAAGATACTTTGAGGGCATATGGGGAATTTGCAAGACCCCACCCATCACAGGCTCAAAAGTGCACAGCTATAAAGCTTTCATTTGAGAAGACAGTCCTACTCTGCTCCAAAAGGGACAGCTAGGGAATTGGATTACCAGGATTTGTTTCGCAATGTTCAGCCATCCAAGCACTCAGAGGTGTCATGGCTTGCACCTAGAGGGCCATCAAAACCTCCTGCAGTCATAGATGGGGCTTTTTGGAGGTTATAGTATCTAGGATTTGCACTATAGGGATCAAGAATGTGCTGCTAGGATTAAGGGTGTGAGTGTTACCTCCCATAAAGGTAGGTATCCTGTGGAAGATAGAATAGACAGAAAGAGCTGTGGTCATGGCTTATTGCTTGTTGGTTATTTTTGATGCTGCTTGTTTTTTTGGTTTGTGATGCCCCTCTGCCACCTTGCCTTGGAGCCAGCCAGTTATGGACTGAAACTTCTACAAACTGTGAGACAAACTAAACCTTTTTTCCTTTAACTTTGAGTGTCAGGTATTTCGTCTCAGCAACAAGAAAAGTAACTAAACCAGAGGCCTCTGCAATCATGACCCAGGAAACTATTACTGCCCAAGGTGGTGGCAGCCCTTGGCACCATTGATGTGGTGCTGGTTTTATGGATATGCAGAATGCAAGAGTTGTGGTATTAGAGAAGTTTCTGCTTAGATTTTAGAGCAAGGTCTGGGAAGCTAGTCAATGTGCCTCTCACAGAGCAGTGTGTGAGAGTGAAGTCAAAAGTACAGTGGAGACTCCAGAAAGGTGGAGAAGCCAGGAGTGTGGAACATCAGATGAAAGCTGGTTAAATGAGCAAAGCCAGTCCAAGAGAGAAGCCATGAGAGCTACAACCATTTGCAATGATGGAAGGAGTTCACATTTGACCACAGTTTGTCTTGGGTGCTGGATATGGAGTCATGAGATTTCATCTTTGCCTCCTGGATTTCAATCTTGCTTGGGTTCCATTCCTTTCTCTCTTCCTGTTCTTGTTTGAAATGGGAATGTGCCATGCTATGCTGACAGTATTTAAAAATCTCTTTTTAATTTTTGCAAGGGCTCAGTGCTAGGAGTTGGCCTTAGTCTCAGAGGAAACTTTGGACTTGGACTTTTCCGCAGTGCTGAGGCTGTTAAGACTTTGGCCACTCTTAAGAGATGGACTAACAGCATTTCTCATAAAAAGATGCACATGAGTCTCTCAGGGACTGGGTTGGAATGTTGTGGTTTATATCTAGATGTCCCCTCAGAAGCCTCATGCACTCATAGTTACTGTTTCTGGAAGAGGGGAGGGTTTACAACTGATTGACTGTTAGGAGGTGGGACTTAGGTAGGAAGGAGCAGCATTGGAGACGTGACTTGGAAGGGTGTATCTCCCTCCCTTGTTCCTGTCTTCTCTCTGCTTCCCGGCTGCCATGACGTAGCAGCTTTCTGCACTGTGCTTCCTGCCTTGGAAACAGCTAGCTAGGAATCAAAACTGTGAGCCAAGACAAACCTGTTCTTCGTTAAGTTGCAGATGTTGGGTGCTTTGTTCCAGCAATGAGGAAAGTGACTAAGACACGGAGGAAAGTCTGGAAGCAATTCCATTTGCTTAAAGCGATAAAATTACCTCTTAACTTTTTGAGCATTTTCAACCCTATGGAATATATCTGCCGTATAGTTAACTTTGTTGCATAAGTTATTTTTCTCCAACTATTTCAAGACAAAACTCTTCTAAGTGAGGACAGTCTTCTATGATGCGACTTCACACTTGAAAAATTAACAAGAATTCCATGAGTATAATCTAAGGTTCAATTTATGTAAGAATTTCCTCCATTTGTCTTCAAAACGACTTTTCAAGTTTTTCTTTTTCTAATAGCTCTAATTCACTTTCACATTTACAGGGTATTTCTTGCCATTTTGTCTTATATGTGCCTTTTTCTTTTTGTCAGAGTGAGAAACTTATTTTCTCATGAGTATGTTTGTTTAGTTATTTCGACCTTTGTGCATACAGCTTTTAGCATTTATCTAGTTATTTGCTTATGATAAATACCAATAAGTAGAATCATTTGATCTAATGCTTTTGGTACATACATACATACATACATATATACGTATATATATATATACATATTTATAACCATATTAATCTCCTGAAGGATTGTTTTCAATTCCCTCACATGCCCTGCTCCCCTTCTCCTCCCACATCATATTAAAGTTCATTTCATTACATCTTTGCCAACTCTGGGTATCATTACTCTGATCTCTTCTGATCTTTGCCAGTTTTAGAGAGAAACCGTGTGGAGTACTGATATTTTCATTGCTTTATTCCATTACAAAGGAGGCTGAATTTTGTATGCTTGCGAATAATTTGTATCTTCTCCAATAGTCTTCAGATCCTTTGTCTTCTTTCTCCTGCGATGTCAACATTTTTCTATTTTAAGATCTTTCACACGTGAAAGATTGCTGTAGTCTCTGGTGTCCATTGCCAATGTTTTCCCCACCTGCTCCTGATCTTGGCTGAGCCTGGCAACAATCCCAGGAGGTGGGCAGAGCAGGCGAAGTAGCTGTTCTTAAGTGAAGGGGAAACTATGACTCATCAGGGATACCTGCCTGGAGCTGCAAGCCGCGGACTGACCTTGGTTTCCTTGCTCTGAGCGCAGTACCCCAAGCTGTCCACTGCTCCAGCAGGGACTTGGTCCATGATGACATCTTTTAGGATTATGGGAGAAATAATATTTCCTCTTAAAAATTAAAATTTCTTAAATATTTGTGCAGTGACTTCTTTCTCTGTAAGAAAGGAGTTGAACTAAACAACTTAAGTCTTTTTTAGCTCTACTACCTTCTGATTCTTTATGGGACAAGAGAGAGACACTCGGGCACAAGCATTTCTATATTTTCAAGGCCTATCTTTGAATTGAAGGGAGGTGAAGAGGGGGTTGGACTCTCCATCCCTCTATATGAATATCTGTAACAGCACATTTCCAAGGGCATTTTCTTCCTAGGTTTCCCAGGCTATGAAGGAGGAGCTGAGTCCTATTACCATTCTTCTCACAAGTCAGAAGCAACTAAGCACACAAGGCAACAACAAACTCCAGCATCCCAGTTTCATGGCCAGAGAAGACTAAATCAAGGTAACTCTTGCTATTTCCTGTATCTCTACAGACATCACTAATAGATCACAACATGCATAGCCTGAGATAGAGCATAGCTTCATAATGTCTCTTTATACTGTATTGTAGGAGTCAAGTAACATTTGATTAAAATAAATGCAGATATAAACTGGCACTTGACTTTTTCCTAGTAACATTTATTAAAAAGGCAATATATGTTTAGTAGGCAGTTTTAGGAAATACTTAAAATTGTAAAAACCCATGAACATACTATTACTAACCACCCTTAATATTGTGCTGCATATTTTTTATGTTATAAAAATGGGATCAAGGGGCCGGAGGGTTAGCTCAGTGGTTCTGGCGCCTGCCTCGCAAGCGCAAGGTCCTGAGTTCGATCCCCAGTAACCACGTATAATGCTGGGCATGGAGACATGCCCACCAACAATCAACACCACATACCACAATGCCGTACGTGGTGGCTCACATCTGTAATCCCAGCACTTGGGAGGCAGAGACAGGAGGATTGCTGAGTTTGCGGCGGCTTGCCTGGGCACCATAGTGAGCTCAGGGCCAGCCTGAATTACAAAGGGAGACCCTGTCTCAAAAAGCAATAAATAAATAAATAAATAAATAAATAAATAAATAAATGGATCAAGCTTTGGGGCTTATTCACTGAAAATATATATTGATTATGTTCCCAGGTCATTAGTCAACAGCTCAATTTTAATGATGCTGTGGTGCTCCATTTATGAATTATCACTGTTTCTGCTGTATATCCCCTACCATTGGGCATTTATGTTGTTTTAAATTATATATTATTCCATTATCTATTATTAAAATGTTGCTGGAAACAAATCTTTTTTTTTTTTTTTTGAAACAGGGTCTCACTTTGTAGTTTGGGCTGGCTCTGAGCTCACTATGTAGCCCAGGCAAGCCTCGACCTCAGCAATCCTCCTGTCTCTGCCTCCCGAGTGCTGGGATTACAGGTGTGAGCCACCACACCGGGCACTGTGGTATGTGGTATTGATTGCTGGTGGGCGAGTGTCCATGTCCAGCATTCTATGTGGTTACCGGGGATCAAACTCAGGACCTTGTGAGCGAGGCAGGCGCTGGAACCACTGAGTTAACCCTCCGGCCCTAGAAACAAATCTTTATGCATATTTGTAGTTCTTTCTGTGGATACTGCATAAAAATAGACTGGGTGGTTTGCTATATGTTCACAAATTATCATTCTGGATGGTCACACTTTATCTACCAGTTGAACATGTAGATCACTTTCTCCATATCTTTGACCTGAAAGTGTAACTTTCCTCATTTTTAGTGTTTGAACATAAGAAAAAAAAAATCCAGTTTTAACTTGTGTTATTGATCACCAATAATCTCAATTATTTCTCATTGTGGCTATTGTCTGCCTGACATTCTTCTTTACTGAATGGGCTGTATAAGTTCTTTGCCCAGTGTTTTTAGGTGTTCTTCATTTATTTCTTATGGGCCTGTAAACATTCCTTATATGCTGGTTTAAAAAAATAGATATGTATAAAATATATATGATTGCGATTAAGCCCAGCTCTGACTTTTTTTTTCTGAGACAGGGTCTTGCTTTGTAGTTCAGGCTGGCCCTGAGCTCACTATGTAGCCCAGGCAAGCCTGGAACTCAGCAATCCTCCTGCTTCTGCCTCCCGAGTGCTGGGATTACAGGCTTGAGCCACCAAGCCCAGCATTTGTGGTTTGAGGTACTAATTGCCAGTGGGCGTAGCCACCACATCCAGTATTGTTGTATGTGGTACCGGGGATTGAACCAGGGACCTGTGCTTGCGAGGCAGGCACTGGAACCACTGAGCCAAATCTCCAGCCCCAGCTATGACTTATTTTACACCTTTTGCCTTGGGTGGCATTTTTTCCAAAGCTTTCCCTATGACTTCAGTCTGGGTTGGATGGTGGCAGCAGAGTACCTTAAGAATAGTGTAGGCTGGATTTGCAACTGCACTTGCAGGCTCAGCAATTCTGTATAATAGCAGCTTCCAGTGCCAGCAGCACACACAGTATGGCAGTGGCCAGGAAAATGCGAGTCCTTCATTGCAGTTAAATGAGCAAGTATTCGTATGTTTATACAAAACTATGTATTTCAATTTGCAGAACAATAAAATGAATACAAGTGTATCCACCACTCATGCCAATACTGTATTCGTTAACTTTTCAATCGTTTACCTTTTCAGCGCACACACACACACACACACACACACACACACACACACACACACACACACTGTCCTAGGCAACCACCTGCTAAGTACCTTTGTGCAGAGTAAATACGTTTAATGTGTAAACAAATCAGCATACATATGATGGAGTTTGCACATCAATTTTATTTTATTTTATTTATTTATTTTTGTGTGTGTGTGCTTTTGAGACAGGGTCTCGTTTTGTAGTTCAGGCTGGCCCTGAGCTCACTATGGTGCCCAGGCAAGCCGCCGCGAACTCAGTAATCCTCCTGTCTCTGCCCCCCGAGTGCTGGGATTACAGGCCTGAGCCACCACGCCCGGCACTGTGGTATGCGGTGTTGATTGTTGGTGGGCGTGTCTCCACGCCCAGCACTATATGGGGTTACCGGGGATTGAACTCAGGACCTTGCGCTTGCGAGGCAGGCGCCGGAACCACTGAGCTAACCCTCCGGCCCATCATCAATTTTATTTTTAATCAGATTTTTTAATTTAAAAACTTGGAAAAAATGAGAATTAAGTCGTGTCATATACTGGTACCAATTCTCAATGTTGAGTGTGATCGTGATGTGTATATATAATGTACCAATAAAGATTTTTTTAAAAAGTTGTAGAGTGCTTCTCAAGAAACTCATCTTTCTTTTAGGTGTCTGCTGATCTCCACCCCCCTACCCCCTTCTCAGGTATCTTGGCTGACTGGTGTGCATAATACTTCCTTGTCCTTGTCGCCTCTGTCCTGGCTCTGGGCCTCTTCCTTATGGCCTCCTTGTTTCTGTTCCCTTGCTGATCAGCCCTGGTCGTTTCCTGTTCACCTCCCTGAGACAGGATCTGATTAGTCCAACGAGGGAACTGACCAGCTCTGGGTTGCGGTGGGTGTGATCAGCTGATCCAGTACATGGCTCCGGCTCCTCAGCAACAGGAGTGAGCGCGCTGCTTCCGGGGGGTGGGTCAGCGTGGGGACCCCGACACTGGCGCAAATCTACCTCCCGTGAGCAGCGACGTGCTGCTCACGTGTACTTCCTGCTATGGTGCTTTGTTATATTTAAAAATTCAGATATTTTACCCGTCTGGAGTTCATTTTAATGTAAGATATAAAATCAAAATTTAATTTTTTTCGTTTATCACTGTTAAAAACCCTAATTTTAATAATATTCACTAATAGACATTTGTTGCTTAATAAACCTTTATAAAACATCAATCTGTTCCCATGCTCTTATTTCCAATTTGTTCTTCTTGCTAAATGCTAAACACTATTTAAAAATTATTATGGCTCAGTAGCATATGTTACCATAGCTAAAGGAAGTCCTTCTTGCCCTTATTTCCACTGATTTCCTTTATCTCTCCTTCTCTACAACTATTTTTCCCATTCATTTTTCTAGATTGATTTCAGAATCCTTTTGTTGAGCTCCCAAAATATACCACTGTATTTTGAAAATTAAGGTTTATTGTGGCATGTTAAAATTCACTCCCAAAGTTTACAGCTGGGTGAGTTTTATATACATCGGGTTGTACAGCTCCCATTAAAATCAAGACACAGGTCATGTTCACCTTAGAGTAGGTCTCTCAGTTCCCTTGTCTCACTGGCAAGCACTTGACGTTGCATTATTACTGAAATTGTGCCACACATTTAAGTAGGAGAAAACTACATATTTATATGATTGAGTCTTAACAATACTTTTACATCTACAAATTTCCAGGTTTTACAATTTTATTATGTATCTTAAAACATTCTTAGATCTATTTATTTGCTATAAACTGTGTGGTAACTATAAATGTAATATTTTCATTATATTTACTGTAGTCATAGTCTACAGTAACTTTATGGATTTTTGCATATTTAGGTGGATGCTGATATGATACATAACACTCAGAAGAGGGTTTACTTTTAGGTGCGGTTGGATGCACTTTGGATCAGAATATGTAAGCAACATCCTAGCCTTTATGCAATTCTTGTGTGGTCATTTTCATCTAAGGCCCTGTCCAGGGACTGGGTCTATACACATCCGTAGTTCTGCACATAGCCTGACATAGGTGTTCAAAAAGTGACAGTTGAATCCGTGATCACTGAATAATGCCTTCCCTCCTGTTCCAGATGGGGCTTTTGAAAGGATGGGGGTACTTGTTGGGGAGTGTCCCCACTTGTTAGACAGAAGCCCATTCAAAGGCCCCCTTGCATTCCACATGAAGGACTTGACTGTTTCCGTTTAGAATTGAATTTAACCCTTTCAGGGCTCTCAATTTCTTCTCCAATTAAGTATGCCTTACTAAATCTGAGCTAATGTAGAGACCTACAGATTTGTCTTGTTTACTTTCATAAGAAATTCTCAATAGTTTGACTGCTGTAGGGTTGACAGAGACCAAATGGTCCTCAACCTGGTTTTAGTTTGGTGTTTCAAAATGCCTCCGTGGAAACACTGCATTGGGACCTTATAAATTAACCATACTATCTTTTCTTCTTTTTGGAATTAGATCAACTCAGTGTTGAAATTCAATGTATCGTACTGAACAGAAGTTCCTGCAAGGAGTGACAGATGTCTTTCACTGCATTTTTCAAATGGGATGATAAAATAATGATTAGAGATGAAATGTTTATTTGAAAGACTTCAAATTGCTTTATGGAAGTAAAATGAATTAGGGAGCTTCCTAGTACAGGGAAGATTAATTACTTTATTCTTTACTTTTTTATTTTTTTGAGACAGGGTCTCACTTTGTAGTTCAGGCTGGCCCCGAGCTCCCTCTGTAGCCCAGGCAAGCCCCGAACTCAGCAATCCTCCTGCTTCTGCCTCCTGAGTGCCGGGATTACAGGCGTGAGCCACCACACCCGGCTTTATTCTTTACTTTTCTCATTTGTTATCAATGAACAATTAGTAGGCTCAGTGGTATTAGGAAGAAAAACCAATATGCCTAAGTACTACTTCGAGAATCTTTTTAAAATCCAGATTCTGATTAGGGTTGTTACCAGATGGGGTCTGATCATGTTCCCCAAAGAAGAGATACGGACCTCAACTTAACTCATCCCCTGGGTAGGTTTTAGGTTCACTGACTTATATCAGAGAAAAATATTACAGGACACAGCCAGGAGAGGCATTAGAAAGCTGTACCGGGCAGAACAAGGAGTACACACCGAGAGAAGAGCGTGTGGGTCCTCAGTGGAAAGGCCCATGACGCATCTGGGTTGCGAGGTTGTATGTGGTCTTGAGCGCATCTTCAAAATGGCTGATCCAGCCATCGGTGGACTAGATTAGACTGCAAACCGTCCCAGGAGTTTGAAACTTAGAGATGCTGCCCATTTAATGGTGCTGCTTCCTTGAGCACAGAGGTGCAGGGAGGAAGAGCAATTTACAGGTATAAATAGGCCCGATATACAGAAGTCTTTAAGACTCTTAGAGGGGGAGAAATGGAGTGAGTTTCCTTGAAGCAAGAAAGGTATCGTGAACGTGGGCAACACTTGTGTCTGAAAGCTGCAATTTAAAAAAAAATACAATTTATATATGATTTCAGGAATGGAGGCACATTGCTGTAATCATAGTACTTTGGAAAGCTGAGGCAGAAGACTCTCAAAGTCAAGACCCACCTGGGCAAGTCTCAAAAAAACAAAATTAAAATGGAAAGGGCTGGGAGTGCAGCTTCATGGCAGTGCGCCCTGGGGTTTGGCTCCCCGGTAGCCCACTTCCACGGACTCTGCTTCCCGCCTTTCATGTCTCCTGTCCCAGATCAGGAGGATCCGGACCAGAGCCGCGCACTTTGCATCTCAGGTACGTGACCCAGCAGGTTCCCGAGGCTGCAGGGGAAATTCTAATATCAACTCTGCTACCAGCCTGCGGAGAAGTCCTGTGCGGTCCTCTCCCCACACAATGCGGTGCACTAGCCGGTTCGACGGAACAGCCTCTAGGCCAGCCTCTGTGCCCCGAGACGTGGAGGCCAAGGAAGGCTCCATGGCCCTTCCGCTGGAGACCAGGAGACCCTCATCCCCATCTACAAAGTGCGGCCTCGGCCTTTTACCTTCGCCACATGGAAAGTGGCTGCCGGGCTGCCAGTTGCCGACTGGTCAGGTGCTTTGGGCGGCTGCAGTGTAAAGGGGAGTTTTCCGGTTACTCTGCAGCATGAGAGTCACTGGAGGGGTCTCACAGCCTGCCAGTCACCACAGCTACTCGGCACAGCATGGGAAGGCGCCTGGTCTCTTCAGTTGGTTCCTGTTTGGTTTCCTGGGCCCTGGAAGCTTCGAAATGCCTCTGATAAAACTTCTGCCTCTCAAAGCTGTGCCGGCTTCAGCTACCATCCTCTGCATGAGGTGGGATCACTGGAGCTGCTGATATCATGTGGCTTTAAGGGCAGTGGGAAGGAAGACCTTACCCACTGTGCCTCAGCTCTGCCTTCCTCGACAGCCCCCTCACACCCAGGCCGGCCCTGCCTCTCATTCCTCTGGTCTGGTTGAAGCTTGCAGACTCTTTCCCACCTTTTGCAGTTTCCTTCAGCTCTTGACTTACCAGGGCTACCTGCTCTTGGCACTGCCTTGCATCACTCCAGCTGAGCTAAAGCAGGTTGTGGAGGGTATCAGTGCCTCCCCCACATCACAGACCTGTGCTCTCTCAGGCCAGAGGAAAGCACAGTTCTGACTTTAACCCCCCCAATACTGGGCTTTCCTGTTTGTTCTTAGTATCTTACCTCATCCTGAAATAATTCTGTTTTACAAATTAAACACAAACACAGGTAGGTTGGCCTTTCTATTCAGGTCCGACCTGATTATAGACAGGGATACTTGAGAATGGAAGAGGTGCTTGGGAGGTTGGTAATTCCCTTTACCAAGTCCTTTATTTTTTTGAGACAGGGTTTCGCTTTGTAGTTCAGGCTGGCCCTGAGCTCACTATGTAGCCCAGGCAAGCCTGGAACTCAGCAATCCTCCTGCCTCTGCCTCTAGAGTGCTGGGATTACAGGCGTGAGCCACCACGCCCAGCATTGTGGTATGCGGTGTTGATTGTTGGTGGGCGTGAGTCTCCACGCCCAGCATTGTATGTGGTTTCTGGGGATCGAACTCAGGACCCTGCGCTTGCAAGGCAGGCGCCGGAACCACTGAGCTAACCCTCCGGCCCCCAAGTCCTTCTTAAAAGGAGGGCCAACCTGGACAGAAGTATTGTACAAACATGGGCAGAACACATATTTAATGGCAAACCGTGTCATGGCTCCTGGAAATCAAAAGACCAGAATACAAATCTAAGTTCTCACTATTTGATGTTAAACACATAAAACAGAAACAAAAAGCAAACATCCCCTAAAATACTCAACGGAATTTTTCCTGCATGATGAGACAGACTGTAACCATGTTTTTGTTTTTTCATATTTTTATGTTTTGTTTTGTTTTATTCTGAGACAGGGTTTGACTATACAATTCAGACGGGCCTCGGACTCAGCAATTCCCTTGCCTCAGCCTCCCGAGTGCTGGGATTATAGACATGTGCCACCATGCCCGGCTTGTAGTTCTTTGTAAAAGAGAGTTGGCTGGAAATAGGCTGTGAAGTTGGGAGTGGGTGGAGGTATAGATGAAAAAGACCTGCCCTTGAGCTAGTAAGTATTGAAGTGTAATGCATCAAATTCTAATGAACAGTATATTATTCCACCCTGAATGTCAGAAAATTTCCACCATAGAAACCAGCCTTTTAATTCTTCTACTCCAATTAAGGATACACACAAAGGTCGCCTGAAATTGGACAATGGGGTGACAGACATTAACATCTGAACCTCCTAGTGATCTAAGCAGGAGTCCTTGGGGCAGTGGGGGTTGGGCTCTTGTCTGCTCAGACTTCCCCCCAGTACTCACAGGAGAACCGAAGTTCCTGCCTTGCACCACCAAGCTCTCTGTGCAGTGGCTCTGGGCACTTCTGGCCTCTCCCCACGGTCCTCTCTGACTCAATGTGCTCTATCACATCTTGCTGGACTGACTTCCTTCTGCTGCTGGAGCAGGACCTAGCACACTGCTGTGTGGGCCTTACACCTCCTGTGGCTTCTGCCTGGAAGATCTCCCAGGTCCTCATAAGCCTCCCTTTGCCAATGGTCACCTCCTGAAGAAACCCTCTGTCTGAATCTGCGCCTGGCTGCCAGTAACACAACCCCCAGACTGGGGAATGCTTGGGGAAGACACACGGACAGGGCATGCGTCTAGGGGAGATGAGAGACATGAGCCTGGTCCTTCATGTCTAACTTTTCCTTAAAGAAATTTGTTTATGAATTTCTGGCCCAGTAAGTAAGTAATTTTAAAATGCTGAGAACTGAAAAGATGTATCTAAATATTGTTTCTTGGGAGGAGAATATGAGTGATTTAATTTTTTTTCCTTCAATTTTTTCTGTATGTTCTAAAATTTCTCTAGAGGATGGTGTATTTATGGAAGAATGCACAAGCTTGAAATCACATCTAAAAATGAACAGGAGATAAACAGAGGGCATTAGGAAGATCTGACTAAAAAGGCGCTATCACCCTTTTCATCAGAGTAAAGTAGCTCAAAAATAAAAATATAACTCACCACTAGAAAGTATAAACTAAATGGATGAAAAAATGTTTCATGAGTGACTATTCTTTTTCAAGAGGACTTGCTCTCTCACACACGTATACACTTAAATTATTCAATAAGTAACAAAGAAAACAACTGTTTGGGAGATTATGGTTAAGTTTTTAATTTTTTTTTTTTTTTGAGACAAAGTCTTGTAGCCCAGGCTAGCCTTGAACTCAGCAATCCTCCTGCCTCTGCCTCCTAAGTGCTGGGATTACAGGTGTGAGCCACACCTGGCATAAAATTTTATTTTTTTAAACCTTGTATTTAAAAACACAAGATTTTAAAACATGCAGATACATTTATAACTTAAAATCATTTGACTGAGCTTCTGTAGTGGTCTAACTCAGGCAGCTGTTTTACTGATACCCAGTAAATCTGTTTATGAACACTCACACGCATTACTGTCATGCCTCTGGTACTGACAGGATTCTTAGCTTTCAAACAAATACCATTTCTTAAACTACTAATTCCATTAGAATGAAAACTCTAATAACCTATTCAGATCTGCAAGACTTGACTGAATGGCAGCCCTGACTTGGATTTCCCAGGACACTGTCGAGAGCTTGTCCCCTGTCCCATCGAACTCTGGATGTGGACATGTTCACACAGTCACTCCAGGCGTTCACAGCAGCAGAATGAGCGGGAACCAGAATAGAAATCAGGACTCAAGTTATATACCTAATAATCTAGGTGTTCTTCACAAAAAGGATCATCTCGGAGCCCCCAGCCCTGCCCCTATCATTCTGGCTTTAAGTCTTTAAGCTGGACACTGGAATGAACAGCTAATGAAACGTTTCTTAAAAAGCTACTGCTCCTTTTCTGGATCATGACACAAGCTCCGACCTGCAACAGCTGAGAATGAAGCCTACATTTTATCTGAGAGCGAGCGCGCTGCAAGTGATCCGCACAAATGTCTTGTGGCTTAAAACAGACTGCGTCCGAAAAAGCTTCATATTTTAGGTCTTTCATCTCTCTCTCGTTAGGCAAGACTAGCCTTCAAAGTTCCTCACTTCCTAGCTAAGGTTCCTGAGAAGTTGTTCTAAACCAACTACTATCAGGATGAAATCAATCTTGTAGTTGTTGAAGGAATAAACTGCTGCTTTAGTTTGCTAGGGCCACCTTGATGGCACGGCACAGAGTGGCTCATAGGACCTTTATTTTCTCAAAGTTCTGGAGGTTGGAAGTCCAAGATTTAAGGTGGCAGCTGGGTTGATTTTTCTGGAGACTTCTCAAGACTTATGATCTTTTCTGTGTTCTCATGTGGTCCTTTCACTGTGTTAGCTCCTTATTCTCTTGACGTCAATAATACTGGCTTAGGGAGGGCCTATCATCATGGCCCCATTTTAATTAACTTACCCCTTTAAACCCAAACACAGTCATGTACTGGAGTTAGGACTTCGACATAAAGAATTTGGGAGGACATGATTCAGCTAAATAACTATCGTTTTCTTTTTCTTTACTTTTGATATATGGTACCTTGGTTCATGAAGACATTTGTGAACAACTGTCCAGAAACAGAAGCATTTGGCAAAAGTCTGTTTCTGTTTGCAAACTCAGCTATCTTCTTTTTTTCATGGCTATGCACACAAACATGGCCATTTTCCTCAGAATTGTGGACCTAGTTAAATTTGTGAAAAAGGTACCTCTATATTAACACTTAAGTGCTGAGAATTTAAAAAACAAGAGGCCTATATCATGTGCATATAAAAATATAGTTGATATGCAAAAATAATCTGTTTTCCAAATCAGTCTTATACTTACTTATTTTAGGATTTAATGAAAACTTTCAAATAACTTTTGTAAGTGGAGAAAGGTAACAGTTAAGCCTAGGTAAACTAGTCAAATGTAGGAAAGTAAAATTTAAAAGTCAAGACTCATTCTACTGTGTACTAATAATTTTCTGAACAGTTATGTGACACACCAGAGGATGACTCAAGTTATGTGTCCACGAGTTTCTCCAGGAGTGGTTCCCAGATCATCAGTACCTGAGTTGCCAGAGACACCAGTTTGGAGTACCAGTCTTTGGCTCTCACCCAGGACTCAGGGAGTCAGTCTGGCCTGGGACCCTATATTTAAACAGTACCCAACTACCTACCCACAAGACTCTGTGGGTCTCTGCTGAATACTATGGGCCGCCATCTACATACCCACTCTTTACCCAGGAGAGAATTCGTGCTTGTCCAACTTGCAAATCTGAACACACCTTTATTGTATACACAATACAATCTAGTAAATGCAGAAAAATATTCTGCATCTCATTTTCATGATCAATCTTGTTATATACATTTGGTATACCACTGAAAACCTGGCAGATTGTTTCTTAAAAAAAAAAAAAATCACAAAAAGACCCACAGAGGGATCAAATTGTTTTCTCCAAACAATAGATTTTTCCTCCTCAATGGTCAAATCAGCATCTGCTGATGGGGGAACATGACAATGATGCTGGTTATCAAACAAGACTAAATTTTTGGTTTCAAGTATAAAGTTAACTTGGAATAGCAGAGCCTGATCTAACGGCTATCATCACAAAGAGCTCAAGATGAGGAAAGCAAGAGCATTATGGAAGTTACATCTTTTTTTTGTAAAACTCATCTCTATGATCTATAACAAGTACCTGAGGCTCTGCAAGATGGTGATGCTGTTCAGAGGACTCTCTTCCCAGGCGACTTGCACCGCGAACCTCTCCCTGCTGTGGCGCAGTGAGGTACAGTCTCCACTGGCCTCACTTTCACTTGGTCCTCTGGACCCGGGGCAGCTACTTGGGAAATGGGCTGTAATCTTCAGAGTTCCAAAAATCTTGGCTGAACATATGTTCTCACAGAATGTGCACATATATACCAGCTCTTGGAGAGACAAAGCTTCCTTCCTCTTTGGCAAAAAAAAAACCCAAAAAAACACCCCACTGTACCCAGCAGTGCAGCTTTGGCTAGCTCTTCTTCATATGTGCCTTCTTGTGGGCCCGCATGTGTGCAGCAATCGAACCAGCTATTTCTCCATTCTTCTTGTTCTGGCCAAAGTAATCTAAAAACTTACCATCTGGTCCAATCAAGTACATTATTATTGTGTGATCCACCTGCAGAGACAAGGGAGGAATGTGTGACAAAAAGATCACCAAAACAAGATGCTCATTTTACTGGATGAATGCTGCAAGGTAAGAGAATGTTTTGTTAACACCTCAATAACCACTGTAACATCTATTTCAGACAGACTATGCTTATTATAGCAATTCATGGTCATGGAGCACCTGAAATCTTTTGTGTTCCAAAAACTTGTGCCAAACTATTGCTTGTAACATCAGCTAGCAACTGTGATTCTTTGGTTCCATCCGTAACATACTCAAGCATGAAGTCTCTGGACAAAGCACTCACCTTCTGGGGTATGGTTACTGCAGGCCTTCCTAAAACATCAGTGCTTATGGAACAGTACATTTGTAACTAAAAATATCTCCTTTGACTCTTTAATCATAGTATAAAGATATATCACCTGAAATTAAAGTGTTTCTTAGAAACTACTTTTTCTAGCAAGTTCTTGGGTACATTCTTGTATGTTTTGGGAAGAACTGGTCCTCATTCATTACTAGCTAGCTTCTGCTTATCATGTTTTAAGTGAAGCCAGAAGGCTTACCACTGGTTCACTCTATAATTTATAATTTCCAACACACTATTTAGTCCTGATATTAGTAATTCAAATACAAACAGGAAGATATGTTTTTCTCCCCTAAGAAGTTTTTATATCCTACACTGACCAATCCTATCTGAAGTAAAGCACCTGGAGGTGCTTGAGAAGCCATAAATGGTACACCCTGAGGAGTCCTCTTTAATCTATCATCTGTTATTCTGAAAAAGTTCTTAAAACATTTCCAGCTCTAACTTTAGACTGGTCATCAATGTTTTTAGTTAGATGCTCCCACAAAATTCAATTTTAAAAGAGCCAATTTGGCACTGTGAGTCGTAAGAATTCATTGCAGCCTTGACTGCCCCTTGGCAAGGCAGGAAGAAAGGAATGTGATCACACATACCAAACCGGAGACACTCCCCTAAATATTTCGGGACACACATTATACGTCTGTGAGGTTACTACTTTATATATACACATTCATAAGGAGATAGCAAATGGAAAGAGCCACTTGCCTACCCCATAAGGAAAGAATGCCATCGAGAGAGTGCCAACAGCTGGCGAATTCATGTGTTGGGAAAGGATTTACTGTAGGCGCAGGATGGGGCTTGATGGTCTCCACACATCTGACACCAAAGTCCGAGTCAAGACTCCAGTTCTTTCTTCTAGACTTACTCTGTAGTTTACCTCTCTTTTCCTATTTCTTCTTTTTCTCCAGTCTCTTCCTTAAAAAGCAGAATTATACTATGTGGGACTTAGATTTTTCAATGTAAATTTCTTTCTTATACAGAAATAGAAACCTACACATAACTATCAAACTTGTCAGTGATTATTCTTTAGTATTTACTTGGGATGGGGACAGAGCAAACTGGTATTAGTTCCACTGGATATTCAGTGGTAGTTCCTAATACAGAAGAATGAAACAAGGAATCATTAACACATCCTTTTACATATCACCTTACACCTGCAATAGGTATACAAAAGGCTGGAGTGTGTAAACTGTATAACCAGTGAATATCACACCTGACCTTAAACCTCTGTCCAGTTTCAAAATCAATCTTACCATGTTATATGCTGCCAACATCTCTTAATTCTACGGGAAAATATCAATTTTTCTAATTGTGTAACTTAAAAATGTTTTTTTATTTAAACTTTTTAAATTTAAACTTTAAAAATGTGTTTTTATTGTTTGAAATGGTAAATGCACACACACACACACACACACACACAAACACACAAATCCAGTACATTTATACATTTCTTCCTATTCTGAACTCCTAGATTACCACAGTTGGGGGAACCGTCGTATTTTTCCAAGAAAAATATTCTGCATTTATTCTATGTGTACACCTGCTACCACTTATTTATTTTCACACACAAATAATATAACATATCTGCTGTCTTATTTAACTATATGTCAGTGTTCTAAATCAATGAAAGTATAACAGCTTTTTTTTTTGAGACAGGGTCTCACTTTGTATTCAGCCTGGTCCTGAGCTCACCATGTAGCCCACGCAAGACTCTACCTCAGCAATCTTCCTGCCTCTGCCTCCCAAGTGCTGGGATTACAGGCATGAGCCATCACACCTGGCACTTTGGTGTGTGGTACTGATTGCTGGTGGGCATGAGTCACAACACTGCTATTGTATGTGGTTACCGGGGATCTAGAGGCCATGTGATTGCTAGGCAGGCGTCAGAACCATTGAGCTAAATCTCTGGTCTGGTATAACAGCATTTTAAAGAATAGTTGCAGTGGGCATGGTGTCACACTCCTGTAATCCTAGCACTCTGGGAGGCTGAGGCAGGAAGGATCACAAGTTTAAGGCCTGCATGGGGTAACTTAGTGGCTCAAAATAAAAATGGCTGTGATGTAGCCAAGTGTGAAGGTCTTGGGTTCAATCCCCAATAATGCAAAAACAAACAAGTGCAAAAACAACAAAAGCCTTGTTCCAAATTATCTCCAACTTTGTATTTCAACTTTTTTGATTTTGAAAACAGGTTTTCAAAATATCTGATCATCTCTAAAGTAATGGTTGAAAAATGGCATCTCATTAAACTCACATTTCTTTTACTATGAAACAGGATATTACTTGAAAGCTAATTGTTTCTTCAAAAGTATTTCCTAGTTCCCCCTGTAACAGTCTGAAGATTTTATCCAAAAACCCTAAAAGCTTAGCTCTTGCTGCTGTTATCTGAGATCATGAAAAATCTCATCCCGTTATGACTCAAGGCTAATCTTTAGGGTACCCCATCATTCCTCATGGGTCCTTAAATCTTAGCAGATCTTTCTCAGACAGTCTTAAACATAGAAATCTGAGGCCTCAAGGCACAAATTAATACTTGGAAAGCCTAAGAAACTGGAGAGTGTCTCCCCCTATTGGTAAATGTAGAGTAGTGAATTCATTTCTCAAAAGGTCAAATTCCTATGGCAGTTGACCAGTTTTATCTCAAAATACGGTGTATTCTAAGTCTTACATATTTTCTTTTTAATTTTTAAGATTAAAAAATATGCATACTGTGTGTTATCTATATTATGAAGTACAAATTACAGGACCCAAACTCATGTTTGTTTATGGCCTCACTGTCACTGGGCCATAAACTACTGGTTATAAGCAGATCACACGAAAATAGCATTTCTTTGCTGCATCAAGACCAACCAGTTAAGGAAGAGTACACAATCAAGGATTCCAATGTCTTTAAAAAAGGAAAAGAAAGTTGTGGAGGGGCAACTGATAGCTGGACATATGACACAAGTATCCTTTTCTGGGAGCCCTGAATGTTTTAGAGTTTTATAAGCTGTTTTTTAGTATACTTTTTTCTGAACATAGAGTCTACACAATATATGAACTGTCTACGTAAGACTAAAGTGTGCTAATGAGTTTAGCATTGTAAGTATTTATATAACAATAAAAATTGGTTAAGGGTGAAGTCAGACTGATGCTTCCCTGCACCTCCTATCACCCCTAGTTAGATACCAAACCAATTAATCCCAATTGTAGAAAAGTACAGAAAACTAAAGAGTCCTTTTTTGCTCACAGCTTCCTCTATTAGCTCCTGCTTTCCTCTGCTCTTCTTTCTACTCATGCTGCCATTGCAGCAAGAGAAAACTACAGCAGGGTCCACCTGCTGTCCTTAACTTAGGGCCTAAAAGAAAAATGCTCATTTTTCTTTTGTTCCTCCCTTCCATGATCCACGTTTCCCTAATGCTCTCGGGCACTAGACCGGGAAGCTATGATTACTGTGCAGGCTCATTTAGGGCATAGAAGACTGAACCCTTTTACCTTAGGGCTGAAGGAACACAAGCATGCAATGTACTCCGGGTTCAAAAGTGACAAAGTGCCACAAAGAGAAGTTGCCTCAGTGTGTTGCTCGAGGGATATGTTGGTCGATCTGTGATTCAGGGTCTAAGCCATCTTTCTTTCCACAAAACCAGTCTTGCAGCTGGTAGGGCTCTCAGTATTAATCACTCTGTCCAGTTAATAGTACAGGAAAACCAGAAAATGAGGCTTAAAAAAAAAAATCTGTGATACTACCATGGTACAGTATCAAATCATAATATGACAGGAAAAACTGTCCATACTAAAGAAAACTCAGTGATAGGGGTAGTGGTTAAGACCTTTGTTGCCATGTCATGAAAGCACAGTTAGGAAAAAGGACAAAGTAACTTGGAAGTTAGTTTAAGGCTTGTGAGGCAGCACTAATGAACCCAAAGTCAGCTCTTTAAGTGCTACAGCAGTAGAACTTAACAGAACTTCTGTCCCTCACTGTTAAAAAAGCATACAATAAACCAAACTGTGCAAGCCATATAGTTGAGATGCAAATAAATCCTACAGAAAGCCTACTTTCTGATAGCTTGCATCTTTCTTTTTGCTTTTCGAAATATTCATTCGGCCTAAACTTTTAATTTTCCATGGCCTAGAACTGTTTCTACAAAGGAGGATATTCTTACACCTCCTCACTGAGAACTCAGGGATTAATGACACAATGTTTTTAACCACTTAGTTTATACTGGCATCACTCAGGCAGCATGTTAGTTTACATACCAGCTATCTTAAGCGTCACTTGGGCAGGTGTCATTTCAACCAGTAGATTCTTATATTGATAAATTTGATAGAATTATTGTTTTTACATTTCTTGTCATATTTATCTTATAAATGAAATTTATGCAGTATTTTGTCATCCTGTATTTAAATAGTTGGCCGGCAAACAGTTAAAATGAATGTATAACAAGGCTTTTCTCCGCTTGATGGCTCTCCTTTATTTCTAACATGGTATCTATATACTGATTTTAATTTTATGCACCACTAGAAAAGAAGTCCAGGCAACTAAATTATGAGCAGTGAAGATAAACAATCAACTTAAAAAAAAACAATGCTTGGGCCGGCGGGTTAGCTCAGTGGTTCCAGCACCTGCCTCGCAAGCACAAGGTCCTGAGTTCGATCCCCAGTAACCAATGCTGGGCGTGGAGACTCACGCCCACCAGCCATCATTACCACATACCACAGTGCCAGGCGTGGTGGCTCACGCCTGTCGTCCCAGCACTCGGGAGGCAGAGGCAGGTGGATTGCTGAGTTCGAGGCTTGCCTAGGCTACATAGTGAGCTCAGAGCCAGCCTGAACTACAAAGCGAGACCCTATCTCAAAAAAACCCAAAAAAACAAAAAAAAAATGCTTGTTTTCCTTTAAATATCCAAAATTCCCACAGAATCTGTAATAATCTTGGAAGCCAGCCATTCAAAACCAGGAATATTTGGGATCTGGGAACCAGCCCATGCATACAAAGCTAAGCATTTACTTACAATGTAGTCTTCATCGTCATCCTTCGGGCCAGGACTGTAATATACTCTGTATGCTCTGGCCACTTGATCGATCTCTTCTTTTGTGCCAGTCAAGCCAACCAGTTTGGGAGAAAATTCTAAATAAAACATGAGAGGGCATCTGAAATGAACAGACCCTTCTCAGAGGCAGAAGTTAAAGCAGCTAAGAAGCATATGAAGAAATGTTCAACATCACTGGTCATTCGAGATATGCAAATGAAAACAACACTGAGATTTCAACTCACTTCACAAAGATTGGCCAGTATTACAAAATCAACCAACAATAAATGCTGGCGAGGCTGTGGGGAGAAAGGAACCTGTCTCCACTGTTGGTGGGATTGCAGACTTGTGCAACCATTGTGGAGATATGTGTGGAGATTTCTCAGAAAACTAGGACTAGGGGTCCCATTTGACCCTGCTATCCCCCTGCTAGGAATATAAACCAAAGGAATTTAAAAAATCACATTGGAAAGACAGATGTACACCCTTGTTCACAGCAGCTCAATTCGTGATAGCTCAATCTTGGAAACAACCCAAATGTTCATCAACTGGAGAGTGGATAAAGAAGATGTGGTTTTTTAATAAAATGGAGTATTATTCTGCCATAAAGAATGATAAGAGTGATTCATTTATGTGCAAATGGATACACCTGGAGGACACTCTAATAAGTGAAATAAATAGAACACAGGCAAATACGGATCTTCTCTTTGATATGAGCACCTGTAGATACAAATGAGCTCTAGAAAGTATGACAGTTTTTGTAGAATGGAAAATTTCCAAAGGAAATTTGGTGTGGGAATGTAATGAGGGGAAGGAATAAATATGATTCTGAAAGAAAATAAAAAAGTATGTATATAGGGGGTGGGAGGTGTAGGTGGGTAGGGATATGGGTAAAAATGAGAATTAACTTGTGTCATATATTGGTACAAATTCCCCAATGTTAAGTGTGATTGTGAGATGTATACAAATTGTACCAATAAAGAATTCAGTTAAAAAAAAAAAGACAAAGAAAAATGAGAAGCAAGCGAAACAGGCTTTTCTACCCCCAAAAAACAATACCTTTTAGAAAGCAGCTCTAGTCCTACCTTTTTCCTGAGCCCTCAAACATTTCTTCATGATGCAAAGGAAAAGAATTTCACATAGAACAAACTCAGCCGAGCATGGGGGTACATTCCTGTAACCTCAGGACTCAGGCTGAGGCAGAGGGATCACCGTGAGTTTGAGTCCAGCCTGGGCTACACAGTGATTTCAAGGCCAGCCTGAGCTACATAGGGAGACCCTGTCTCAGATACCAAACCAAACCAAATCAAACTAAAACACAAAGAACAAATGAAAATTCTCCTTTGTAATATGCTACATGTCGATCTTTTTATAACTGTTTAGTAAAGATCCAGAGGGAATACATTTTAGTTATTTAAATCAGGTTTCAATTAGTGGCTACAATTAAGAAGACTGAGAATATCAAGTGTCAGGATGTACAGAAACTGGAACTCTCAACAGTGCTGGCCAAAAATATAAAATGTACAACTATCTTACAAAGTTGCTTATCAGTTTCTTCCAAAGCAAAATATACACTCCCTGACCCATCCACTCCACATGAGGCTGTGTACTCAGGAAAAATGAAAGTATGTTTCCACACAGAGATTTGTACATGAATGCCATCTTCAATGGTCAAAAGCTGGGAAAAAAATCCCAAAATCTATCAATAGACTAGGTCACAGCAATAAAAATGAACAGTCTATGATACATGCTACATACATACATACAACATGGATAATCCTCAGAGTTTTAAAACCATGTATAATGTATAATTCCATTCGCACAAACTTGTAGAGTACAGGCCAGCTTACTGTGACAAAAGCAGTTTAATGGTTGCCTGGAGATAGGAGTAGAAAAGGGAACTGGGGTGTAGAATCAGAAAGGGTATGAAGAGCCAGGCATGGTGACCCATGTCTGTAATCCCAGGTTGGGGCTTAGCATGAGTTTGGTCTGAGACTACCCTGAACCGCATAGGGATACCCTGTCTCCAAAAAAAAAAATGTTCTACTCCTCTTTCTGCCTCTTCCCCTTCCTCGTCTCCTTCCTCTGGCCTTTCTCTCTTTCGTGCTAAGGACCGAAACCCAGGGCCTTAAGTAGTCACAAGTGCTTCACCACTGAGCTACAGTCCTAATCCTGACACATGCATATTCTTGGTGGTTTCGCAGGTGCACACCCACATCACAAGGAAACAAACTACACATTTTAAATAGGTACTTTTTATTATATGTCAATTATACCTCAATAAATTTGTTAAAAGTAACAAAACACATAACAGAAACTTTCAAAATTTAATTTCAAATTTAATCTCAAAGTTCTACAGGATATGCATTTCAATGTGTCATAAAAGTAGTTTTTCTGACCAATCGTTACATTAATTTCAGAATAATTTAAATTCAAACTGCTGCCAGGCATGGTGGCTCATGCCTGTAATGCCAGCACTCAGGAGGCAGAGGCAGGAGGATTGCTGAGTTCAAGGCTTGCCTGGGCTACATAGTGAGCTCAGACTGAACTACAAAGTGAAACCCTGTCTCAAAAAACTAAAAAATAAAATAAATACATAAATTCAAACTGCTGACTAAGCACCTGCACTGAAGAGGCTTAAGTTTACAGAAAATAAACTTGCCCACCCTCACAGATAAACTAGAACCTGAAGATTCACCCTCAATTCTATAATTTATAGTCCATAAAATTACCTAGTAGATTTTAATCAGCCTCTAGAGATATTGGAATTAGAATTTTTACATGAAAAATTATGAAAACGTTTCTGTCACAGTACATGTTTTGGGTAGTTCAAAACATGTTTGCACCTGGTAATTTGTCTTTAGTCTCCCGATGTATATCTTCTCAGAATGTATTGCTACTAATTTTACTAAAAAAATGAGGTACAGGGCTGGAGATTTAGCTCAGTGGTTCCAGCGCCTGCCTCGCAAGCACAAGGTCCTGAGTTAGATCCTGATAACCACATCCAATGCTGGGCGTGGTGACTCATGCCCACCAGCCATCAATACCACATACCACAGTGCTGGCGTGGTGGCTCACGCCTATAATCCCAGCACTGGGGAGGCAGAGACAGGAGGATTGCTGAGTTCGAGGCTTGCCTGGGCTACAAAGTGAGGTCAGGGCCAGCCTGAACTACAAAGCGAGACCCTGTCTCAAAAAAAAAAAAAAAAAAAAATGAGGTACAGAACTAGAAGATTCTTATTCCTATTTCAAGGCTGTACTAATTTAGCTGATAGAAAGTTCAAGTCCAAATCCTTTCTCTGTGTCAAACAAAGAGGGCTGCACATGTAATTGAGAAGCAATTTGATAGTTTATGTCCTGACTGGTCATAGCCGATATTCTAGTGTGTTGCTCAATTTATGTGCCTGTAAAATCCGTCCATTTGTTCTGCATATTTCACAGGGCATGGTAAACTTCAAATGAGTTGATATTTCAAAAACTGTACAAGCTAAACAGATGTAAAGTATTATTCATAAAATGTACCTTTCACGTAATTTGCAACGGCTTCTTTTGTGTCCCTTTCTGGATCAATGGTTATGAAAAGTGGAGTTAAATTAGGCAGAGTTGGAATATTATCTGAAAGAGAATCCCAATCAGTCAGTATTCATACAGGAAGGGCAAAAACAGAAAACAAGCATTGGCACAGAGCGTATTAAGGAAACGCAGGGAAATGAAGTATCTCAGTGAAGAGGATAGGAATGAGAAGTGGACCTATAGTCTCGTGAAATGCCTATGCTGGAATGTAAATGTTACTCTGGCTGTCTTTCTTCTAATTCAGTCTAATCCATATCTGTAGTTCATTCAAGGACAAATTTGCGCTAATAAAATACTGTACTGGGCCAGGAATTTAGCTTAGTGGTTCTGGCATCTATCTGGCAAGCACAAGGTCTCAAGTTGGATCCCTGGTACCACATATCAGTGCTGGGCATGGTGACTCATGCCTGTAATCCCAGCATTTGAGAGGCAGAGGCAGAGGCAGAGGCGGGAGGATTGCTGTGAGTTCAAGGCTTGTCTAGGGTACACAATGAGTTCAGGCCCAGTCTGAACTACAAAGCAAGACCCTGTCTCAAAAATAAACAAACAAACAAATGAACAAATAAATATTGTACCACTGACTACATATCGTTGTAGATTTTCTAATCTAACTATGATTGGGTAAAAGGCAATAGGAAGATCATGATAAAGGAACATAAAAGCAAGGTTTATAGAGATCTTGGCTATTTTTTAAAGTGGTCTAAAATTCAGTATCAAAATAGGTTTTCTTTGTTGGTTACACACAAACAAGCTGAATGCTAAGTTTATCTTTTTATAGACCAAAAAAATATATCCCTTAACATAATACAGGAATGCAAACATATAGTAACATTAAGTAAAAATAAACAGTGGAGAATCAGGAATGTTTCTCTTACCTATTTCATCCACGACTTGAATCATTTTTTCCAGTTCTTCAGGACAGATATCAGGGCAGTGAGTGAAACCAAAATAAATTAATACCCACTGGCCCAGGTAGTCCTTGTCAGTTTTGGGCTCTCCAATATGAGTTGTAAGGGAAAATGGTCCCCCAAGTAAAGGCTTCCCAATGCTTCGCTGCCGTTCCTTCTCCAGCTCTTAAAGAGACAGCAAAAACGTCATTCTAGCCACAGGTACTCAAATACCTGACATACGATCAGTGCTATTCTAATAACTGTGTGGGTAGGGCACAAAACGTGGAAGAAGGGCCAGAGATTTAGCTCAGTGATTCTGGTGCCTGCCTAGCAAAGTGCAAGGTCCCTGGTTTGATCCCTGGTAACCACATACAACAATACTGGGTGTGGTGGCTCATGCACACCAGCAATCAGTACCACATACCACAATGCCGGGGCTTGGTGGCTCAAGTCTGTAATCCCAGCACTCAGGAGGGAGAGGCAGGAGGATTGCTGAGTTCAAGGCTTGCCTGGCTACATAGTGAGCTCAGGGCCAGGCTGAACTACAAAACGAGACCCTGTCTCAAAAAAAAAAAAAAAAAAAAGTGGAAGAAGTACTTTCGGTTTTCAAGAAATCTTTTCAGAAAAACAACCATAAAACAATAAAACAAATGCAAATTAAATTCTATGGCATGTAGTAAGTATCATAAGAAAATACTAAAAACATTTCTTCCCTTCCAGAACAATTCAGTGGTAAATCACTAGGTGTGGCTGTGGTGAGAGTGGGGCAGGGCCCACAGGGGCCTGGAACAGATGTCTGAGGCCAAGTCAGGTCAGAGTGGTGCAGGCAGGGAAGCGTGGGCCTGAGTGGGCAGTGATGATGGGATCTCATTTACATATAGAGGATTGATTTAAAAAGGTAAAATATATTACAGATAAGAGCCCAAATTATATGTAATCCCAGTATTTGGGAGGCTGAGGCAAGAGGATTGCTATGAGTTGGAGGCCAATCTGGGCTACAGGGTGAGTTCAAAGCCAGTCTAACTAAACTGCATAGAGTTAAAAAAAAAAAAAAAA
>PVIC010009796.1:0-44808 GCA_004025085.1 Thryonomys swinderianus
CCTCTGATTCCTGGAGTAGTTCAGTCTTAAAGCAATGGCCCCTTCCCAGAATAGCTCCTGGTTAGTCCTCCCATATATGGCTGTGTCTCTCCTCCAACTCTAGCCAGCCCTGAGCTGCCAGCTGTTGTTGCTCCTGGGGCTGCTGCCCCTCAGACTCGGCTCTGTCGGCCGAGACGGCCTCTCCCTGGGGGCAGTCAGCCTTCCAAACTGCTTCCTTCCTTTCTCTGTTGTCCTCAGTTTCTCCAGTTTCTCTGTCATTCCTGGTTTTTCTTCAGCTCTGTCTTGATTCCCAGACCTCTTTCCTTTCTCTTTGCTAAATAGGTCTGTAAATTATAGGGTGAATAATGAACCCATCACAGTGTGTAAATGTATTATTGATAACTTAAAGTCATCCATTTAGTGAAGCCTCCTGTCACCAAACATCGTGAGACCTAGGGTGGGAGGCGCTGGGCTTCCAGGCCAGTCTTCTCAGAGTGGCCCCTGGGTAGCAAAGGCACCATCCGCTGGACTGACCCGAGAGGAGAGGGATGCGGGTGCCTGCAGTGCACTCGCTGGGCACGAACCACTTTTCCTGGGTGGGGTCAGAGCTGTCCGTGGGTCCTGCTCAGTATTCCTGCGAGCTGCACTCAGGTCTGTGAGGAACACTGAGGAGCGTGCGTGGGGGGCCAGGTGGAGGCAGGCCTCAGCCACGCCCCTCCGGCCCCTTCACCGACACTCGCACACTCTGAGCATCCAGGGTCCATCCGGCCTCACAGCACGGCCGGGCACTGTTCAGAGGCCTCTTGGTCCTCCGTTGGGGCTCCTCCCAGATACCATCCTGCCTTCAGAGGCACTGTCAGCGGACAGCCGGCTCCCAGGGCCTCAGTCTCCACAAGAGCTATGAGTTTCCCAGCACTGAGAAGTCTTTCCGAACACTTCTGAGTTTCTTAGAATTTTATTGTAGCAGGATTGTTAGCAAACGACTCTGAGGGGCACATGTACTCCTACCACTGAGGGAGGCTGAGGCAGGAGAATCACAAATTCAAGTTCAGCCTAAGCAGCTTAGCAAGACCTTGTCTCAAAAACTTCAATTCCCAGGACCACCAAAATAAAGAACAATTGGCGGGCCAGGGAGGGGATTTAGCTCAAGTGGTACCCCACTTTCCTTGGAAGCACAAGGGCCTGAGTTCGATGCCTAGTACCACCAATCAATCAATCAGTCAATAAGAGTGCTTGTGTTATCTCCCCAAGCAAAAAGGAAGACAGATCTCCCCATTGCTGAATTCTGTTTACCTTCTTAAAGGTCACAGATGCGATCAACTTGTATATCTTACCACTTTTTCCTTTTAAAAATGTTTTACTATTACTCACAGAAAGTAATTCTGTTAGTTTTCATTCCCATAACAAAATATCTGATGGTAGTGACTTCATGAAAGAAAGGAGGGTTTGTTCATCACTCATGGAGGCTGGAAGTCCAATGTCAAATGGCTCTAAAAGGGGCCCTTGACGAACAGTGGCAGAGTCCACAGGGGAGCAGGCATCACTTGGGTCACATCTGGTACCGGGAAGCACAGAAGGTGGGGCCAGGCTTGCTCCTTTACTGGGTCAGGAGAGCGGCACCCGTGGTCCTGTGTTTTAACCGTCCCGCCCCTGGCAGTACTGCTACCTAGAGGCCAGGCCAGTAACTAACAACCGAAGGCCTGTCCCTTCCCTGGCTCAGGCTCTAGTGCTGAGATGCTGCCCCCGCAGCTGGCCGGTTGCTTTGCCCCTCCGGAGGCCCCAGGTGTCACCCGTGGGGGTTCTGTCTTCTCCCCACACCCGGGCAGCTTGGAGAAGTCTGCCCCCAGTGTGACTCCTGCCTTCGGCAAGCCCGGGCTTCAATTCTTTGCCTGCGGCCCCAGCATCTGTGGATATTAGTGCAAAATACTTTTTATTTAGGAACCATTCCCACACCATATCCCTGAAACAGACCAAAGAATGAGGAGAAGAGAAGGAGAAGGTAGCCGTCGCCACCCTTGCAGGGGCTTCCTGCCGGCCCACTCATCAGTAGGACTCCACCCCTCCTGCCCTGGGCCCCGGGGGTAGAGACCTAGACGCCCTGTGTCTTAATGGGTTTCTTACTTCCCAAGGTACAGGAGGCTGACTAGTGGGCATGCCACTCCCTACTTCACTGGAGGGAGTAAGCGCCCCTGCAAGAGAGAAGACGTTTACTTGCAGTTCTCGTCTGCTGATGACTGTTTCAGTCTAGGATTATTCACTTACAATTATGGCTTAAGTCCTGCTGTTCACTAGTCAGCACTTTATTGAGTACCTATTATGTATTTGTTCATTGTTCTTAGCATTGGACAGGCACAGATAGCTCGGCCTGCTCTCATGCAGCTTCCATGCAATTAGGTGGAAACATGTTTTAACAGACGTACAAGAAGCAATCAGGTAGTGATAAATACAACACAGGACAAATGACACAACTCATGTTGGATGGTGACCTCAGACAGGGTTGGGCAGGGACATTTAAGCTGCGCTTGAGAGGGTAGAAGAGAAGGGAAATTGGTGGGGATGGATGTCAAGCAGGGGAGCATCAGTGCGGGGACTCTGGAGCTTCCTCTCGGGTCTTTGGTGCCGTAGCGAGCAAGTCCTGGCCTGTGCAGAGCAGGTCCAGCCTTAGCGCGCCCTCCCCAGGCTGCGCATGCTCCGTGAGGGCTGTTTGAGTGCACGTGCCCCGTGAGCGGCCTGGCGGGATTGCGCATGTCCCGTGTGTCATGGCTGTTTCTGTCCCCGCAGCTGTACGTCTCCTCAGAGAGCCGCTTCAACACTTTGGCCGAGCTGGTGCACCACCACTCCACGGTGGCCGACGGCCTCATCACCACCCTCCACTACCCCGCGCCAAAGCGTAACAAGCCCACGGTCTACGGCGTGTCCCCCAACTACGACAAGTGGGAGATGGAGCGCACCGACATCACCATGAAGCACAAGCTGGGCGGCGGCCAGTACGGGGAGGTGTACGAGGGCGTGTGGAAGAAGTACAGCCTCACCGTGGCGGTGAAGACGTTGAAGGTGGGCCTCGCGGGGAGGGGAGCGGGGGGGGGGGGGGCGGAGCCCCACAGGGCAGGAACTGGAGCTCCGCCCGCCCGCCGGAGCTGCGGGCTTCTCTGCGGGGCTTGCTCCCTGTGAGAGACGGACGAGAAAGGACGAGAATTCACCCCCAGCCCCGAGGGCTCTGGCGGCCCGTCAGATCCTGTTCTCCGAGCACCTGAGCACCTGGCCGGACCCGCGTACCGAGGGCGGGCCTTGCTTTCCGCACCCTCACCGCCTTCCCGCTGCGGACTGGGACTTCTGCCCTCCCAGCTCGGGAATGGAGTTGTAGTTTCCAGGCAGCTTGTCCGTCCTTTTGGAGTTCTTTAAAATCAGCTGGGCGGCCAAAGACATTTTCATTTTGAGCTTGCTGTCTTCCTACTGGAACGAGGGGTCGCCCTGGAGAGTGTCCCCTCACCTTGGTTCTAAGTGAACTTTGATACCGGGGCCTTTTTATAGCTCTTGGGAAGAATAAGCCACATCATCCGTATAGCCCCAGAGTCCGTCGGGCACACGTTGGTCGGTCACACACACTGGGGCTGGTGCAGCCGGGCACTAGTGATGGGACGCTTCCCTTGCAGGCGCAGTAAAGTGGGAACCACGACTCTGGACTGCTATCAAGGGGCTTCCCTGGAGTCAGTTGCATTCTTTAGTTCTAAAATCAGCGGTGGCTTCCCCAGGACACGTTCAGTGACATTGGCCCTTGGTGTAACACCCTTTGGGGGGGGTGGCATGGTGGGTCATCTTGAGCACTCCTGATACTTTCCAGATAGGAGGTTTTGGGGGATTTTGTTTGTTTGTAACAGGGTCTCGCTTTGTAGTTCAAGCTGGCCCCAAGTTCACTATGTAGCCCAGGCAAGCCTCGAACTCAGCAATCTTCCTGCCTCTGTCTCCCGAGTCCTAGGATTATTGGCGTGAGCCACCATGCCTGGCGCTGTGTTCTGTGGTACTGATTGCTGGCGGGCATGAGTCACCACACCCGGTATTGTTGTATGTGGTTACTGGGATGGAAGCAGGGACCTTGTGCTTGCTAGGCAGGCACAGGAACCACAGAGCTAAATCTCTGGCCCCTTGGGGACTGTTTTTATGTAATATTTACATACTTCTTCGTTTCCGTTTGGCAGTCCCTGCCCTCATAGGTAGTCAGAGAAGCAGAAAAACTTGTGCCAGGAGGGGTTGGGCCGGTGCTGTGGGGCTGGAGAGAGAGCTGGGTCCTGGAAACACTGGGAATACATGCAGGGAGTGTGGGAACAGTGAGTCACAGCAGCCTGGGCCCCAGCTGAGGGGCTGGCGTTTCACCTAGAGAGGAGGCGCTTGGGGCTCAGGGGGGCAGGACTCCATCCTAATGTCATGAGGCTGCCATACCAGAGAGCGCTGGTGCTCGGTGCTGTGCAGTTTAAATCACAGTTCTGCAAAAGGAAATTGATTGTCCTGTTTGTTATACATACGGGGCTTTCCCCCAGCCTCGATCACTTGCGACCCCACCAGTAGTGAACAGCGAGTGGGCCTGCTTTAAGGGGGGTCCTCTGGCTGTCACCCCACATGGTACCTAACCCTGGAAAACAGAGTGCCCCTCCACTGCATCAGTCGGCTCCTCTGCCGGCTGCACAGTGTCTCCCAGCAGTGGGTGGCCTGCCTGGCAAGCAGGAGTAGTGCCAGTATTTTCCGTATTTATCTTTACTTTGCAGATTGAGAACCTGGACTCTGAGTGACACTGATGTCCAGCACCTGCAGGGCCACACCTTGTTTAATGCTTCACCTGTGAGGGGCACTGAAGACCTATGCAGCTCCATTCTGGGGATGAGAGGAGAGGTGCCCGGAGCCAGGGCTCAGCCCACGCTCTGACTCCGGAGCACAACTCCCTTTTACCCCAGTGGGAAGCCAGAGTCCTCTTCCTCGAACACGTTGAGAATGTACTTCAGGAGAGTGACCGTCCCCTCCCCTGCAGTGCTGCCCACCCAGGCTTTATGTCCTGGCCAGCTGTCCCATCCAGCTTTGCTGGGTCTCAGCCCCTCCTGGCCAGCAGGGGGAGCAGGCCAAGCCTATAGCCAGGCCCGCAGTGAGCCTGCAGGGACTTCAGATGAGGTTGAGAACAGGGACCCTGTGCTCAGGAACCTGGATCAAGAGCTGCTCCTGAGGCTGCCGCCCAGGACGTACCCGGGAGAAGAGCTGCCAAGAAGCCCCACATTTTAAATGAGGTGTGTTCCAAAGTCTGTGGCTTTTCTCGGTGACACAGTCTTGGAAGTGATAGGAAGAGTGCCGTTAATCTAGTTGTGGCGTTAACACTGGCTCACAAGCTAACGAGTAGATGTACTGTGGAGGCAGGAGAGGAGCATAATTCTCGATAGGTATCGCGTGCACCCAGTGCCCTCTGAGCCTCGGTCCTGTGAGCTCCTGTGCTTGTGGTCTTGTTGGCCAGAACGCCTTCCAAGGAACCGAGCCTGGAGTTGAGAAAGTGCCTATTTACTCTCACAACACAGTGTTTTGGTTTTGCTTTTCTTTCTTTTTCTCCCAAGAAAGCGGTTTTATTGGGGAACTCCAGAAACTGGCAGGAAAAGAGGGGTGTGGCTGTTAGCAGAGGGCAAGAGGCCTCAGGCTCTCTGGGGAGGGAGACCAGCCACTCAGCTGCTGCTGTCCACATGGCAGGCGCCGTGTCCCCTCTGGCCCGCGAGCGCCCAGGGACTGCTGAGCAGGGGTTTCTCTCGGGGCTCTTCTCTCAAGCTTCCGGTTCCCACCTGGTTTGTGAGCACCCCACCCTCCCTTGGGGGAAGCTGCCCCTTCTCCCAGAGTTCCTGGTCCCTCTGATGGTGAAGATGGGTACTGCACGTGCTGGTCCCCTCCCCCCATTCCCTCAGCCACCCCCTCACCCACACTGTTGGGGTGAAAGCTCAAAAGATGTGGAATCCCAACCATGTGGGCACAAGTCTGGAGAGCCTAGTCATTTCTCAGGGCTCTTTCAGACCGTTGTGGTGGCGCACACTTGTAACCCCAGCATTGCAAGCCCAGCAGTACATTGAGACCCCGCCTCAAAAAAAAAGAGGCTGAGGATGGAGCCCAGTGCAAAGGCGCTAGGTTCATTCTCCAGTACGGTAAAAGAGAAAAAGATCAGAGAGCGAGAAAGGAAGGAAGGGACATAGGTGTAGAGAGGTCAGTCTGAGCGCCCGCCCTTGCGGTGCTGTCCCAGGTGCTTATCCTCAAGTGGGCCAGGCCAGTCAGGCCTTGCGCGGAGCCAGCCAGTGGGAAGCTGCAGCCCTCAGAGAGCTCCCTCTGGGAGGTGAACTGAGGCAGGGCCGTACACCACTAACCCAGCTGCTGCAGGGCCTGAGGGAGGAGGGTCCAGAGTTCAAAACCAACCTGATCAGCTCAGCAAGGCTCCATCTTAAGTTTCAGAAAAGGTGTGGGGAGTTCTGGGGATGGGCTTTATTGGCAGGTGCTTGTGTAGTGGCGAGGCCCTGGGTTTGATGCCCAGTACCACCAAAAATAAGTTGTATGAGATGATAGAAAAAATTTTTGGTGGTACTGGGGATTGAACCCAAGTGGATGATGGACTATTTTTATGTGAAGGGAAAGGAAGATAGCATGGGAACATTTCTAGTCATCACATCTACCATTTGTGGTTGCTCTTGGTTGTTTAGACAATAAAGTGAATCTGTTTAACGCCAGCAGGGGGAGACAGGTGCACTCTGATTCTCTTTCTTTTTCTTTTCTTTCTTTTTTCTTTTTTTTTTTTTTGGTCCTGGGAATTGAACTCAGGACCTTGCACTTGCAAGGCAGGCACTGGAACCATGAGGTAAACCCTTGGCTCCCCCACTGGTTTTCTGAAAAGAAAGAAGCAAGGAATAAGGTCCTCTGTCCACACATGTATGTGTGTGGAGAGAGACTGACAGACAGGGAGAGGGTCTGTGAAAGCCGTGTTCCTCCTCAGTGTGCCTCCTCGGAGCTTTCTACCATGGATCGTTAAGGAAAGCGTCAGCAGGTAGAAAAAAGCAAATGATGCTTCAGAAATGATTTATCTGTGTGTGGTCTATTACATGGTGCTTTCAAAAAAAAAATGTGCTTGTCTAGAGAGTGTCATTTGGGGGGTGACTGAACTCTGGACCGGTGAGGCAGACTCGGAAAGCCCAGCCCATTCGTCCTGTGCAGGAGCAGCACTGGCATCCATCCTCCAACCCTCGCGTTACTGTGTCACCCTGCTGAGTCCCAGGTGCTGCGCCCAGGCCAGCAGGGACTGCGGAGCCCCTGAGGAGAGACAGGAGCAGGAAGAGTTAAGTAGCCAGCCAGGTGGTGGCGGAGGTGACTTGCTCCAAACAGCTTGGCAGGGTGGCAGCCAACACACTTCGTCTAGCATCTTAAAAGAGCAATAAATTGTTTGTCCCCCAGAGCCCTGAGCTAAATGATAATGGGCTGACACAGCCTCATGACATGCTTTGCTTATATTCGGACTGAACGGAGCAGGAACGCCCTGAGCAGAGGTTGGCCTGTCTCAGACAAGTCCTCCCCTCATCACGGTGAGGAGTAGCAGGGCAGCTCTAGCGAGCGGGGCAGTGAGGGGACCAGAGAGTCAGGAGCATTTCACAGAATGTTTGGTACTGAGAACCTCTTAAGGAACCTACTTTTCGGGTTCATTTCTTGCTGTGTATGGTGAGGCTGGCCTGTAATTGCAGCACTTTGGGAGGCTGAAATAAGAGGGTCACAAGAGTGAACCCATCCTGGGCAACTTAGCAGGATCCTGTCTCAAAAAATAAAAACTTAAAAGAGCTAGAGTTATAACGCAGTGGGAAAACCCTGGGTTTAACTCCTAGCGGCGGACCCCTCGCGATAGCATTCTTCCCCTGCCCCACCGTCGCACTCTTCAGACAGTCTCAGACTCCATCAGAAACCTGATGGCAGCTCACGTCCTCCTTTGCCTCTGGGGCCGCCTGCTCTGATTCTGATGGTTAGTTTGGGAGCTTCCCACATAGGGCCCAGCACAGGCTCTGTGATTGGACCCACCGGCCATGACCACAGACTCCGGACTGGGAGCACAAGAAGACGTGAGAGGCGGCATCCTGTGTGGCACCGCCTGCTTCCATCCACCCCTTTGGCATGTTGGGCCTGGGGCTTGAGCAGTATAACCTGTACCGATGAGCATGCTTGAGCGTCATTGTGAGAGAGCTGCTGGTGACGCCTGATTTGGAGCCTGTGCTGACCCCACTCGGTGGCAGCTGCTTCCTTAGGAGCCCCGTGATACCCTGTGTATGAGCGCTTAGCGTCCTCTGTTCTGCTGCATTACAAGGCACTGTTCTTTGGGGCTGCGGTATCCCCTCTACCATCAGGGTGTCTCCTCAAGTCAAGCTCACCCTCAATTCATAAAGTGAGGTATCTTCTCTTCTGTTAAGTGTTGTGACCCTGGGAACCCAGGCACTCCTTGGGGAGGTGGTACCACATTTGTAGGATTGGCCTCTACACATCCCTCTGGGACCCCACAATCTCCACAAGGCGGGGAGACAAACAGTGCATAGCTGCCACCAGGAGAGGTCACCAGACACACAGGCCAGTGCAGACCAGGTGTTCTGGGTGGCTGTTCAGTCAGAGGATTGGCAAGCCCTTGGGCTGCTGGGCAAACATCACCCATCGCGGAACCTGTCTGGAGCCATGTGACAGGAGAGCGTGCCCTGGGCTCCAGCTGTGTTCGCCTGTGCTGCCTGCTGAGCCCATCTCACCCATGTCTCTGTCCCCTATAGGAGGACACCATGGAGGTGGAGGAGTTCTTGAAGGAGGCTGCAGTGATGAAGGAGATCAAGCACCCCAATCTGGTGCAATTGCTTGGTAAGTCAGCCAGAGCTGCAGATGCCATGAGTGGCCCCACCATGGGGTGGACATCTGCTTTGCCGGCAGCAGCAGGTGGCAGCAGAGGCCTACGTGGGCTGGGTGTAGGCAGTGGAGACCTGAGAGCCGCCAAGTGCAACTCTCAGATGAGCTCTGGAATGAGATGTGGCCTCCAGACACAGCCATTCGTGTGGGGCCTGGCCTTTGCCCCTGTGCCAAATGGAAGCCTCCCCCAATGGAAGTTCAAGTTCATGGCCACGCTTTCTGCAGGAGCACATGAGCCACAAATGCCCAGAACAACATCAGCAATTGGTCCTGGGCCTGTGGCAGTGAGAGTCAGCTCTGGAAGCCCTCCGGGGCTGTGTGGTTGGGCTGAGCCTCTCCTGAAGGCCCATGTCCTGCCGACAGGGGTCTGCACGCGGGAGCCACCGTTCTACATCATCACCGAGTTCATGACCTACGGGAACCTGCTGGACTACCTGCGGGAGTGCAACCGGCAGGAGGTGACCGCCGTGGTGCTGCTCTACATGGCCACGCAGATCTCCTCGGCCATGGAGTACCTGGAGAAGAAGAACTTCATCCACAGGTAGGCCTGGCTTTGGACGGGGACGCGGCGGAGCCGAGGCCTTGGCACGTTATTGTCACCCACAGGCTGCGGGTCAGGCCCACTGGAAACGTTTGGAACAAGTGGGGCGCTGAGTGAGCTCCCCGGGACCTTCCTCCTCATAATCGTAGCCCCTGAGCAGGGCACCGCTGTTGCCCCAAGGCCATGCTGTCACTAACGACTCTTCCCCGGCACTGGCAGAGCCAGCGTGGATTCCATTCTCTGAGCGTGTGGCTTTTCTCGTCCCTTCTCTTTGTTATCATTTCATTGTCCACTTCACTTGATATTTCCCGACTGTCAGAGCTGTGTATGTGTATGTAGGCTAAATTACACATCTTTGCTGCCTGAAGCCTGGAGCGCGGTGACCTTCAAGCGTGCCATAGTTACCTTGGTGCTCACATGCTTTGCAGATGGAAGTGGCTTCCTAGCAAAGTGCCAGCCTGCTCCGGACAGTCTGACAGGCTCTGCCCAAGTCTGCTGTGTGAGGCGTTCTCCACGCCAGTGCAGTGACCTTTCCTACCCAATTAACTCAAGTGTGCCGCTGTACAGGACACCGCAGAGTGAGGGACAAGCACAGCATGTGTGAGATGCTGGCAGCCCACGTGAGGCAGATTCCACGCTCCATGAGCGCCTGGCCCAGTGCTCCTGTTACTCAGTGCTGTGAGCCCCAGGTTCTGCAAACGGAGCTTCTCCAACTCTGGTTCTGCAGACCTGCAGGCAAACTTCTGTGTTTACTTCTTTTCCGTTGCTGGTCATCAGACTGTCCCTGGAAGCCACTTCCTCCACTCGAGTGGGCCATCCCTGAGCCAGAGTTGGACCACTGCTGTGCCAGAGAAGCAGGCCCAGGGAAGTTCGCTGTGCAGGAGAGGCATTTGGGGAGCATCAGGAGAAAGAGGTACAGGGAGCTGAGACTCCGCAGCTCAGCCTGAGCCTGTGGTCCCTGTGCCTGCCTGCAGTGACAGAGGTCCAGTTATTGTCATCTGCATTTTATAGATGGGCCCAAGCTCACTCATGGACATAGGTCAAGGGCCGGGGATCCTCTCCCACCCTCCCCTCCCCCTCCCTCTGGGAGGCTCGGGGTGCACTTGCTGCTCCCCGGCAGGTATCAAGGCCTCTGACGGACCAGTTTCTCCATGTCTGCATCAGGCTTTTCCCCCACAGCTCCGTGCATGCTCATGGTGAACTCTCTCCCTGCTCAGGGATCTTGCTGCCCGAAACTGCCTGGTAGGGGAAAACCACTTGGTGAAGGTGGCAGACTTCGGCCTGAGCCGGCTGATGACCGGGGACACGTACACAGCCCATGCCGGAGCCAAGTTCCCCATCAAGTGGACTGCGCCCGAAAGCCTGGCCTACAATAAGTTCTCCATCAAGTCTGACGTCTGGGGTGAGGCCTGCTGCTACTGGCGGGACAGCAGGAAAGCTGAGCTTCCTCCCCAGGCCTTTCCCCTGCTCCTGCCTGCTCTTCCATTTTCTTTTTCATTGTTACTTTTTTTTTTTTAATTTTGCTTCTTTCTCTCATTCTAAAATCCTCTCTCTTGTTGTTTTCCTAAAATGAAGTAAAAATGTGCTTCTTCTTTCTGGATCATCCAGAATAGTTTTCTTACTTATTTTACCATATCTCTTTGTTTGTGTTTTGAGACGAGGTCTCACTGCATAGCCCAGGTTGGCCTCACACCTGCAGTCCTCCTGCCTCAGCCTCCCAGTCCTGGCATCAGCATTTCAGTGTCTTCATTCTCAGGTTGCTGCTTAGATTTCCTGGGCCTGCTGCTTCCTCTGGTTTGGCTATCTAACCAGGACACCTTCCTCTGAGCTTCCCATGGTAGTTGTTTTGTTTTTCAATGACCTTTTGATCATGACAAGTTGCAAGCATAAATTAAAGAAGACGGGGTTGTATAATGAGCCCACATGCCTGTCACCCAACCTGAAAAACCTGCCCCTCTGCCAGTCTTGCACCCCACACTCCTGCCCACTCCCTGGTCACAGGTTCTTTGGAATCGAATGCCAGGCATCATTATTTTGCATGTAAACATTTCACCATGAGTCACCTATAGAGACCACAGTGCTACGCCAGCTCAGGGATATTTCTGAGTAGGATCAGATATACAGTCTTCACATTTCCAGTGTGCCACAAACCCTGCTTTCCACATTTTGAGCCGAAATGTGAATGTGGACCGTGCACTGTTACGTGGTCCATCCCTCCACATATCCCTACTTGTGTGAACCGCTTGTGGTGCAAACACATCTCATCACTTTTATCAGTCTTTTTACTACTAAAATTAATAAGGCTATAAAAGAACTGAATGTAGTTATTTGAATACTACCCAAATATAAATATTAACACTATTCATACAATTAAAAAATTACCACAGTGATCAGTACATTCCATTATATTAGAAAATGTTACAATTTTTGTGAATTTTTAAAAGATATTTTATACCGGGCCGGAGGGTTAGCTCAGTGGTTCCGGCGCCTGCCTCGCAAGTGTAAGGACCTGAGTTTGATCCCCAGTTACCACATATAATGCTGGGCATGGTGGCTCACGCCTGTAATCCCAGCACTCGGGAGGCAGAGACGGGAGGATTGCTGAGTTCACGGCGGCTTGCCTGGGCACCATAGTGAGCTCAGGGCCAGCCTGAACTACAAAGCAAGACCCTGTCTCCAAAAAGGAAAAAAAAAAAAAAAAAAAAATTTATACCTAAAGGCAGCTGATTTGCGCAGGGTGCAGAAAACATCGCAGTGTGTGTGTCTTCCTTGGTGGCCCCGGCACCTGCATTTTCAGATAGTCATGCAAGTTCCACAGGCAGTGCGGCCGGCTGGACAGTCGTGGCCTGTCCGAGCCCCCGGCTGGGGACATACGTTGATCTCGTTGGCCTGAAGGTCCTCTCTGTCTCTGTCTCCCTTGTGATGAAGCTGTCAAGACACTTGTGTCCCTGCCCTCAGCGTTTCCCTCTTTTCTGGTTCTGCTCGTCGAGTCTCCATGGTGTGATCCTGTGGCCCTGGCAGCACGTTCAGATCTAGGTAGCTGACCATGGTCAGGCTGACTTTTCTTGCACTAGAAAATGGAGAAGTGTGTTCTTGGGTCAGAGAGATACAATGCTTGATTTCCTTGGGTGTGTGTATTCAGTGGCCATTGCTACCTGGAGCCTATACCCACTAGTTCCCAGGGATTGGCATGTGGCGATTCTCAGTTCTGTCTTCCCTGTTCATTTTGTAGTGGAATGATGAGAAGAGGACTTCTCCTGTCTGTCTGGTCCTGCCAGGGCACAGCCCATGTAGGAAAGCCAGGGTAAATCCTGGCTTGTTGCCCTTACACTTTTCTAAGTAACATGCTGGGCTTCTCATACCTTTTGTGGCCACCAGTTAGGCTTCTGCTGTCTTTGTGTTATCATCCTGGTGATAGTACACACTTGTAATCCTGTCACTTGGGAGGATCACCATGAGTTCAAGATTAGCGAGAGTTACAAAGCAACAGCCGGTCTCAAAAAAAAAAGTACAACAATACCAGGGGTGGTGACTCACGCCCACCAGCAATCAGTACCACATACTACAGTGCCAGGCCTGGTGGCTCACGCTTATAAACCCAGCACTCGGGAGGCAGAGGCAGAAGGATTGCTGAGTTTGAGGCTTGCCTGGGCTACATAGTGAGCTCAGGGCCACCCTGAACTACAAAGTGAGACCCTGTCTCAAAAAACAAAAACAAAATAAAACAACAAAAAAAAGATTCTTGGATGTCAGCATCTGGCTGTGTTTCTGCCCACTGCTGTTAATTTCCTTGTGGACACACAGACTGTCTCAGTGATGGCCGGTGAGAACATAGCTCCTCATCTTGTGGACGTTTCCTCTGTAGTCACTTCCATAGGTAAACGGAGCAACCAGGTAGTCCCAGTTCATCCCTTGCCGTAGACTTGAATCTAGTTTCTCCAAGGGATCCTGGCTCCATCAGTGGAAAATGGGATTTCAAGGTCATAATCTGGATTTCAAACTTTGAAAGATTTCATAGGCCTTTTATGAAGTATTTAGAGTCTAGAGAGACCCTGGAGATAATCCTATATACCAAGGTTGGCAGTGGAATCCCTCCGACTGGCCCTCCTTGCCTGAAATCCACCAAACCTTTGAAACCATGTTTGGGGTCCAGGATATTCCTGTATATCAGTGGGAGTGGCGTCTCACTGGTGCGTGGCAGCTTGGCACAGGCCATGGGCCGAGTGGAATAGAGTGTCTGACTTGTGCCCCAGACCCCAGCAAAACAGGTGCTTACCTGAAAGGCAGGGGGCTGACCACCCCAAGGGGCTGGCGGCCTGCTGGCCTCTCTCCTTTAGTGTATCTGGGCTGTGTGTTAGGAAACTGACAGACACGCTGTGTCCCTCTCTGTCCTGGGCTGTCAGTAACTGAGAGTCTGGTTAATGGCACTGCCAAGCTGCTTCTGAGGAACAGATCCTGCCGCCTGTGCCCAGGCGACCGGTTTTCCCTGCAGTGTATTATACCCTGTGTATCTTCCCCACCCGCCTCTCTTCTTTCAGCATTTGGAGTCCTGCTTTGGGAAATCGCCACCTATGGCATGTCGCCTTACCCCGGAATTGACCTGTCCCAGGTGTATGAGCTCCTGGAGAAAGACTACCGCATGGAGCGCCCGGAGGGCTGCCCCGAGAAGGTCTACGAACTCATGCGAGCATGTGAGCCTTTCTCAGCCCATCCACAGCGCGGGTGGGAGCTTGTACATAGAGGAACCAGCATTCCACTCACTCCCTGTCCCTGAGCTTCACAAGCACCTCACAGAACACTTTGACACATACTTTTCAGAGCTTTTCCGTGCTCTGTGTGTCTTTGTACATAAACAATATACACGAGTTCCTTTTGATTTTTTTTTAAGCAAAAAATTGGATAGACACGAAACCTGGGTTATCATTAGATTCCTGAGCCCTTTCCCCAAGTTCCCCGCTGTAATAGCCAGAGAGTTCGGGTGGTGTTTCCTCAGTTGGTTCCCCATGTCCCTGTGTCCATATGTCCATGGGCATTTGTATCACATACTCCCAAGTGTTTCAAGTGGTATCTGCCTTCGGAACCTCGGCTTCTTCCCATGTGGCAGTGTAGCCGCGGCCCCCTCCAGGACCACATGTTCAGGTCACCTCGTGTTATTAGGCGGCTGCCTGGGTCCTGTCACAAGTCAGTTCCTTTGCTGTCCTCGGGTGGGGGAGCATTTGTTTGGTTTTTGCTCTCGAGCAAGGTAGGAGCGCGCGTGCTCATGGCATACACATCTGCACACCCTGCTGGCCTTTATAAAGGCTGAACTGCTGGACCAAAGAGCCATGAGCATTTAGGGCTTTGTTAATGTTTACCACATTGTCTTCCAGAAGTTTGTCCTCGCATCATAAGTGTCTCAGTACACCCTCAACAACAAGGGGATTTTTCAACCCTTCCGATCTTCATTTTAACCTCATTTTAATTATCATTTCTTTTCTGATAAGAATTTCAGACACTGATAACCACAAAACAAGGATGAAGTAGAAACAAGTTATTTGGCTTATTAATTTTCTATAACTGGTAAAGTAGGACTGGGACAATATGTTTATAAATCTAGTTTTTGCTGTCATGTCTCTCAGAGTTTTGTAATCCATATCTCTGTTAGAATATCATGTGCTCCCAGAGTCTTAGTGTCTGTCGTAGGACATGGTGACATGCGTCATCCTAACCTGTCATAGCGCAAGATGCTCACAGGCCAGGGCTGCCTCTGGTTTCCAGGCTGCTCCTTGGGAGCTGCTGCTACAGCTTGGGAGGCGAGTCCTTGCTCAGATGTGTGACTCGGTCTCGTGTGTCCAGGTTGGCAGTGGAATCCCTCGGACCGGCCCTCCTTTGCTGAAATCCACCAGGCCTTTGAAACCATGTTCCAGGAGTCCAGCATCTCGGATGGTAAAGCGTGTCCCCAGGCGCCCGCCGCGGGTGGGGGTTGCAGGGGTGACTGTGCGGAGCTCCAGCCTGGGGCCTTTGTTCACTCCTGCCAGAAGTACAGGAGTCCTCGGGTTGGCTGAGACCGGAAAGGGCCAAACTGTTGGGCTCGCTGCCTTTGACGCCCCTGCGGAGTGTCTCTCAGCACCTGTAACCTTTTGCTGCAGCTGCATTGTTGCTCACTGTTATCTTAAAAAGACAAAGAGAAGCCATTCCGAGCAAGCCCTATCACTCATGGCTGCTGCTTTGTGTTGGTCCTTCTTAGAAGTGGAAAAGGAGCTGGGCAAACAGGGCATGAGAGGGGCTTCGAGCACCTTGCTGCAGGCCCCAGAGCTGCCCACCAAGACGCGGACCTCCAGGAGAGCAGCGGAGCACAAAGACATCCCCGACGTGCCTGAGACGCCCCACGCCAAGGCCCAGGGAGAGAGCGGTAGGTGCCTCCCCAGCCCCGCCTGCAGCACCACCCTCCCGGCATCGCACCGCGGCCCTCAGCAGAGAGCTGGGCTCCCTGCTCATCCATCTCTCAGCGTGTGTGGGCACCTCTCAGGGCAGACACTGCCCAGCGAACACTGGAGCACACAGCAGCCAGGGGAAGGCGCGGACTCCGGGGACCCCTGCGGGCCGGCGTGTGTCCTCACAGGGCTCTCCCCAGGTGGGCTAGCCAGGGGCGGATCCCTTCGGACGGGCCTCGAGCTTCCACCAAGACGTTAGTCAGCCCTGCCCGGTGCGTCCCGTGTGCCGGCTCTGCTGGGAGGTGGCGCCTGTCCCCAAACCCGCGCCCGGCTTCTGCAGCGGTCCAGCTCAACAGAAGCGTCAGAGGCTGGGCAGGCGCCCACACTGCAGGGGCTCCCAGCAGACCTGATGGGGTATGATGCTGATGGGCACAGCCTGGGCGCGGGCCAGCCAGGGTCTTGCAGAGATCTGAGGCTATTCACGGACAACCCAGATGCTGGCCATTTGTGCTCCCAGATGGTCTCAGGTACAGATCTAGCCTTAAAGAATCTGGAAGGAACATGGCAGCACCCTTTGCTGCGTGGCCTAAATCCTGGGCCAGTGCCCTCTAACGACGCTGAGATCTACCTGTGTGCAATAGAGAGACTTTGAAGGCTATGGAGAGGAGCCTAAGCCCTCCCTGACAAACTTGAGTTTCAAGCCCTCAGGAACAGATTGATTTTGTAAGTCAAGGGTCCACTGAACATGTACGCATACAGACTATGCACTAGAGTCCATGTGCCCGGCCCCGCAGGAACAGTGCGTTTGGTGTCGTATGTGTAGTATATAATGTAAATATACCGGAGGCACACAGTTCACGGCCACACAAGAAGTGCACTGTGTTCTGCCCATCCTGCCCACAGCCTATGCCCCTTCACCCTCTGTCAGTGTCATGATCTGGGGTCGTGAGCTGAACTTACTGAAGGCCCAGTGACTGGCAGTCATAGTGCCAGCAGGACTCGGCCAGAGGGTGTAGTGCGGTGTGGTCCCCTGGCAGCCAGGAGTGTCAGTCAGCTGCTCGCCCTGGCAGGGCTGTGTATCATTCATTAGGGTTTCACTCTCCTCCCCTCATCCAGTGGCTTGAAACCGGGGAGGTGCTCGGCCCCTCATCCGTCCAGCCTTGTGGCGGGCTCTGCACACTGGCACCTCCATCCTCGGTCATGGAGGCTGACAGGAGGGCCTCAAGAAGCCGGCACTGCCTTCCAGGGCCGAGCCAGCCTCTTAAGGAATTGTCACTCACTGGCGGGAGCCTGGCAGCACCAGAAGGCTTCATAGGCACACTTACTCATATTTAAAGAGCGCCTGTTTAAAATTTCAAGAGGTTGTCCCTTCCTTCCCACAGCAGCTGACCCACCCTACCCAGGGGCTTCTTTTGCTCTTCATAGGCACTGCAGCTGGCCCAGGTCTGACATGGCGGGTGGCCCTGTGGTCTCTCCAGGCCAGGGACTGACTTCAGAGAGACTGGCCTGGAGCATCAGTCCGGGGGAGGCCAGCCCTCAGCCCTATCATGAGCCATGTCGCCCACCAGGGGTACTGGAGACAGTGCCAGGAGCTTGGGGGACCTCCCTTACCTTCTCACAGCTGTGCTCTGGGCCCCATTGCCCTCCGTTTGCTGAGTGAGAAAGCTGAGGAGGGTGGAGAGGAGTCACCCGCCCAGTGGGCCACATGCCCAGTAAGCCCGCCCTGCAAGCGCAGAGCCAGGCCCTGGGGGAGCACAGGACCGCTCACCTCCTCCCGCTGTGTTTCAGAGGCCCCGGACCACGAGCCCGCCGTGTCTCCACTGCTGCCCCGAAAAGAGCGAGCTGCCCCAGACGGAGGCCTGAATGAAGACGAACGCCTTCTTCCCAAAGACAAAAAGACCAACCTGTTCAGTGCCTTGATCAAGAAGAAGAAGAAGATGGCCCCCACCCCTCCCAAACGCAGCAGCTCTTTCCGGGAGATGGATGGCCAGCCCGAACGCCGGGGGCCGGCCGAGGAAGACGGCCGGGACATCAGCAACGGGGCGCCTGCCCTCGCCACCTCCGACACCCCTGAGCCGGCCAAGTCGCCAAAGTGCAGCAGCACAGCTGGTGTCCCCAACGGAGCCTTCCGGGAGGCAGGGGGCTCGGGCTTCCGTTCTCCCCACCTGTGGAAGAAGTCCAGCACGCTGACCGGCAGCCGCTTGGCAGCCGGCGAGGAGGAGGGCGGCAGCGGCGCTAGCAAGCGCTTCCTGCGGTCCTGCTCCGCCTCCTGCGTGCCGCACGGGGCCAAGGACACCGAGTGGAGGTCTGTCACGCTTCCGCGGGACCTGCAGTCCACCGGGAGACAGTTTGACTCGTCCACCTTCGGGGGGCACAAGAGTGAGAAGCCAGCCCTGCCCCGGAAGCGTGCGAGCGAGAACAGGCCAGACCAGGTGGCCAGAGGCACGGTGACCCCCCCGCCCAGGCTGGGGAAGAAGGGCGAGGAGGCCGCCGACGAGGTCTTCAGGGACGCCTCGGAGTCCAGCCCAGGCTCCAGCCCCCCCAGCCTGACCCCCAAGCTCCTCCGCCGGCAGGTGATGATAGCCCCGTCTGCTGGCCTCGCCCACAAGGAAGAGGCCGGGAAGGGCAGTGCCTTAGCGACCCCTGCAGCTGCTGAGCTGGGGCCCCCCGTGAGCAGGGCAGGCGCAGGCACCCCTGGGGGCCCTGGCAAAGCCCCCCCCGAGGAGTCCAGGGTCAGGAGGCACAAGCACGCTTCCGAGTCCCCGGGCAGGGACAAGGGAAGGCTGTCCAAGCTCAAACCTGTGCCGCCGCCCCCGCCCGCCTCCACGGGGAAGGCTGGGAAGACCTCACAGAACCCAGGCCAGGAGGCCGCGGGGGAGGCTGGTACGAAGACCAAACCCTCGGGTCCGGTCGCGGACGCTGTGAACACTGAGGCTGGCAAGCCCGGCCAGCTTGGGGAGGGCCTCAAGAAGCCGGCGCCGCCTTCCGGGGCCAAGCTGCAGTTGGCCGCCAAGGCACCCGGGACCTCCACCAGCCCGGCACCGGCTCCCTCTGTGCTGCCAGCAGCATCCTCGGGCCTGGCAGGGGATCAGCTATCCTCCACCGCCTTTGTCCCCCTCATATCGACCCGAGTGTCACTGCGGAAAACCCGCCAGCCCCCAGAGCGGATTGCCAGCGGGGCCATCACGAAGGGCGTGGTCCTGGACGGCACGGAGGCGCTGTGCCTGGCCATCTCCAGGAACTCGGAGCAGATGGCCAGCCACAGCGCAGTGCTGGAGGCCGGCAAGAACCTCTACACCTTCTGCGTGAGCTACGTGGACTCCATCCAACAGATGAGGAACAAGTTTGCCTTCCGAGAGGCAATCAACAAACTGGAGAACAACCTCCGGGAGCTGCAGATCTGCCCGGCGACTGCAGGGGGCGGCCCCGCAGCCACCCAGGACTTCAGCAAGCTGCTGAGCTCCGTGAAGGAGATCAGCGACATCGTGCAGAGGTAGCAGAAGCCAGGGTGCACCAGCCGGAGCTGCCCACAGCCCGTGAGGGCTCACCCGTGCCTGAGACGTGGCCGACAGAGGACTGCGAGCTGGCACCTTGGCCCGGGGCTCTGCACTGGGCAGTCGGCCCCACGGTCCAGTCCTACTACCTACGTTCCGCACCTCTCTGGCCCCTGGGCCACATGGCGCTCACATAGCATCCGGAGCCCCCTCTGTGGACTGCCTGGCTGGCCTGGCCCCACCAGGCGCCATGGACGGAGAGCTCTGGGTCGCCCGACGGGGACCGTCCCTCTCATGTTCCTTATCTGGTGACACACCGCACACCGGGCAGGGGCCCAGCGGCTGCCACGCTGAAGGCCCCTCGGGAGATCTGGGAAGGGTGTGCCCACCAGCACCGCAGTCTGTCCCTCCAGGCTCCCGTCGCCAGCCCAGGCTGGTGCTCCTGCCATCTCCTCCCATGAAGGACTCGGGTTGGGGAGCGCGGGCTGCAGAACCATCCGGCCTCCGAGCCCCACGTGTCAAGGCCCAGTTCTCGCTGCCGCCACGTGGGCTCCGCGTCCTGGGGAAGCTCGGTCCTGTTGGCAGCAGTGGGCAGCCGAGGCCCGTCTGAGTGGCCGCGCCCTCCCTGCTGCCCCGGGACACGCAGGTGCTTACAGGCTCTCCGGGCGCTGCACGTGGCGGGAGAAGAGCACTGTGGCTGCCGAGTCTGAACTGCACCGTGAGCGTCGTGTGGCCTGCAATTTTGGGCCCATGAGGAGAAGAGACCGGGCAGGATGGCACACTCGGTGCCCGGGTCACGGCTGATGTGGAGACCACTCCTCACAGCCTCTTTGAACATGCGTGGGCAGCCACCCCAGGTCCTCCCCATGCCAGCAGCCCCTGGCCGTGTGCACACTTGGCAGCTGAACTCGGGCCCTGTGGGGACGTTCTCGGCGCGTCCTCACCCTGCGCTGTGTGTGGGCAGCGTGGTGGCCCCACACCCACAGCGGCCTCGCAGAAGAAAGCAGACCCCTCCCCACCCACGCCCGCCGGGACTGTCCCTTCTCTTAACCCGCTACACCACTCTATTTTGCATTTATACTTTCATAATTACACTCTTTTGTAGACGTGCTCTTTTATAAATGGCATGTAAATAGTTTTCCACTACGTTCCCTCCGGTCCACGGTCTCCCTGTTTTTCTCTTGGTCCAGTACATTTTGTTTCTGTATGACTCTTGTGTTTTTTGAATCAAGATCTCTCTTCTGTAGTATTTTTTAAATAAATAAATGTTTACAAAATTACCAGCAGATTGCTCAGGTCTGTTTCCTCCTGGTTGTTCCAAGCTGTGGTCTGTGGGGGAGGGGCCTGGGGCTTCCAAGGGGCTGAGATCCAGTGCTGGAGTCCACGGGCCAGAATGGCGGTCAGTGGCCACAGGAATGGCCGCCCTGGGGCCCAGACCACCCTGTGTCCTCGTCCTTATGGGCCCCATTGCGAGCTGCTCTGCTCTTGGCACTTCCTGTGTCCTGGGCATGCGCAGCTGCCTGACTGTCCGCGGGACCCCCGTGCACTAAAGGGACAGGCGGCGTCCTGTGGGCCTCACTGGCCGAGTCCCTCCAAGGACATCTTGGGCCCATGTTTTATCGCAGCCCCCAAAGCGCCCCGCATTCAGTCCCCCTTGCCAGGCGTGTCTCTCAGGCAAGGACAATAGAGGTGCTCTGGCCTCTGGGGGACATGCTGTCCTCGAGGCGGAGGGTCAGGCCCCCATGACAGCGCAGAAGGGGAAGCCTGGGGCCGGTCCTGCTCACCAGCGCGTATGGCAGAGCGCTCGGCACAGCCCCTCCCAGGAGAACCCACAGTGAGGGTGGAGATGCCCCGGGCTGGCTGTGGCCCCTGCCAGTGGCTCCGCATACAGACGCCGCCGTGGAGGGGCTGGAAGTGGGGTCCCCGCCTCCCCTGAGTGCTGCCCCGTGCCAGGGGACGCTCACAGCCAGCAGCTCCTCCCTGTGTTGAGCGGACCATTCACGGGGCCTCACGGCCACCCGTCACGCAGGGAGGTGTGTGCTCTCCACACTCGGTGTCCAGGTCACTTGAGAGCCAGCTCCTGTGTGGGAGGCCAGGCACCGTGGTGGGCCCCGTGTAACGAGGCGTCCTTCTGTCCCCAAGTGGGACCCGCCGCGGGTCACCTGAGCTGACGGAGCTCCGTTTGGTCTGGCAGGTCCGAGACAGCGGGTTGGTAACCTCTCGAGGGTGTCACGGAAACTGGCTCCCGGCCCCAGAAAATGCACCTTGGCACCCACGCCGCAGCTCCAGGGGACCTGGCGTCCTGCGCCACGCTCCTGGGTCTCGTCTCGGTGTAGAACACTGACGGTGCAGCCCGCTGTGGCACCCAACCTCCTGAGCAGCCCCCTCACCCAGGGCCGCTTGGGAGCCACGGCACCGGCAGCCAGGGTGACAGGCTCCCGGCGATGGAGCCCGTGGGGACTCTGGCCGTGCTCAGCATGGGAGCAGACGGGACAAGGCACCCCCCCACCTGTTGCAGCGGCTGCCATATGCTGATTAATATTTCAGGCATGCTAATTAATATATACAGGGAAACAGAGAAGTGTTTTCCATCTATATAAACAGCTCCAAACCTTTAAATACACCCACCCAGAGGAAGCCCTGTCTGTGTCTCGGGTGAGCGCAGCAAACAGCTGTGGGCAGCGCTCGGGGTGCCAGGCTTGGCAAGCGGAAGCCACCGGGCAGGGCCAGGTGAAGGGGGCCGGGCGCTCCTGGTCCAGCCTCCGCTGCAGAAGTAAGAGGTGTGATCGGAGTGCATGGGGAGCATCTGCGCACACGTGGGCCGTGTCCCTGCGGCTCTCTGCAGCAGCCCTGCGTCCCCTTCCCGAGCACCTGCGGGTCAGACCCGCCGCTGGGCGCCATCCCGAAGAAAGGCCGGTTCCCAGGGCGCTGTCGGCCTCCAGCTCCCGGCTCATCCTCAGGGGCGGCGCCCACGCTGCAGGGACGGCCAGACGACCGGATGAGCGTGTTAACAGTAAGAGGAAGAATTTTAAGGGTGTCTTTTACTGTAATTTTAAGTTATTTTTAACATTTGCCATACTTTTTAATCATTCCCTGTAAATGCTTTGTAAACGGTCTGACGTTCACCATCCTAGACAGCAAGCAGCAAGTTTGCCGAGAAAGGAGCTCAAGGCTGTCAGGGTGGCATGTCAGGGCCCAGGACCTCGCCACAAGCCTGGGGTAGGCAGCAGGGCAGGGGTTAAAGAGGAAGTTTAGCCAGATACAGAGGCAGCTGATTTAACAGTCCAGTGCCCGCTGCGGCCTTAGTGTTCCGATTTTCAGGGTTATTGAGCTTGAATGTACAACAAACTGCAAAGAATCGCTTTGCTGGGTTTTTTTAAGGATGAAAGGGCCTCATTTGCTGCCTCCCTCCCTCTCCCTTCATCTGGGCTTCTCTGCGGAGGTTAATCTAATCTAACTAAATTAAAGACCTGCCAGGACACACCCAGTGTGTGACACTAAGTAGCGTGGCCCAGCTGGCCTTCCTCCAGTTCTTCACCAGTGGCCGTGGGCAGGCATCTCTCAGAGCCGGGGACCAGCTCCGGGCACCCCTCTCCTCGGCCTGGGGGTCGCGGTGTGACCTGTGCCCCAGCTGCTCCATGCACATGACAGAGCCCGGGGGAGCCCGCTCAGGGCCGTGAGCGTCGCCTGGCCTTCTCCTGGCCTCCCAGGGACACCCTTCCCCAGGGCCGCCCTTCCAGACACCCAGGAGCGTCAGGTCAGCAGGTGGTCACAGCCTGAATCCGCTCCTCCGCAGTGTCCCAGACGTCGGGTCCGTGTCCAGCCCAGTCTGGGCGTGTGCCTGGGCCCGGGAACCCTACGCCATGTGGGGAAGGCGGCCTCGGCCGCGGCCGCAGGTTTGCTCTCGCTCTGCTCCTTGCCCACCTCGGTGCCCATCCCCCTCCCCGGCCCTCAAGGCTCCTTTGTGGCTCGGATCTGTCACCCTTAATGAAGTGGCTTTCTGACTGCTGAGGATTGAGAGCCGCTACCGGGGAGCGTAAGTCACTAATAGAACGGGAAACGCTGAAATGCTTCGAGGTACCAAGCTGGGCCCAGCCCAGTGTGGTTCTAACAGGCTAATAAAAATCCGCCAATTAATTGTGACAGCTCAATGGAAAATTATTCAATTGTGAACAGGGGCAGACCGAGGCTCAAGAGGAGGAGGGGAGATGTTGCCATAGAAACGTCAATATAGGCTCTCATCTCAGCCGTCGCAGCTGGGCTGGGAGCGAGCGGCTTCTGGCTGCGCGTCTGACACGGGACGGGGTGCATCTGACACTGGTCCTCGGAGGCACCGGCGCGCCTGGCCCGGGGCCGGCACCCGCTCCGGCTGAGCACCAGCCCTCCCCAAGGCGGAGACACAGCTCCCTGATGCTCCTCATTCCATGAAAACCGAGCAAGGAGCAGTCAAGTGTAGGAGGAAAACAGCCTGTGCCGTGTCTCCCCGTACCTTCGACCAGCTGCCAATTAAGGTGTGCGGGCACAGGCAGCGCGATTTCCATCTCCCCGAAGCAGAGGCACTCGGAGCTCAGGAAAAGGAAGTTTCTAGGGCCCAGAGGACCTGGAGGGAAGATGCCAACATCCTATTATGATTTTGCAGTTGCTACAACTTTTATTTCAAAAGGTACACACAACACGTTCATACTGTGAACATTTGAAATGCAGCCTTGCTGTAGCGAAAGCGTACTTGCTCCCGGCTCGTCTCCCGGGAGCCCTCAGTGTGGCTGCAGCAGGACAAGCCGCGGCTGTCTTCCTGCCAGCAGGGTCCGGTGTTCGTGGGGTGGGGACCAGGCGGAGTTTCTGGCTCAGCTTTGTTTGGTTTTCGCCTTCAGAACCGCGCTGTGTACCACGAAATGTGCTGCTTCCCTGTCACACTCCAGACATCGCCTCGGGAGTCCCTGTGGTGACCATCGCTACTCTGACGACCCGCTGCGCTGGCCAGGTCCACTGCTTCACCTGGCTCAGCACCGCCAGCCCTGCCTGGCCCTGTGAAGCCCAGCGTGGCCCCTGTGCCCTGGCCCTGGGGCTGGCTGTGCCCCAGACCACTGGGGGCGGGGTGGGAACAGCACGGCTTTTCGGTCTTTCAGCACACAGCCTGTGCCTGGGCACCCCTGTTTTGATGCTAGCTGTATTTCTTTTCGTTTTGTCTCGTTTTTCTTTTGGTTTGGGTTTGCTTTTGCTTCAGCAAGGTTGGGAATCAAGAGAGCACACACTTAACAGATCCTACTGCTGATGCTTTGCAATAAATACCGAGGTCGCCTCCACATCTCCTCGGAGGCTGCCAGAGACCTCGCAGGCAGCCCCCCAGCGAGCCCTGGCCGTCACCCCCGGCCAAAGCGGAAGCTGAAGCCGCCTTTCCTCCTGTTGTAGCCGCTGAGCTCCTCGGCCAGGTTCCCCAGGGCGACCGTCGCCTTCTCGCTGCCGTCAGCCAGCTGGGAGCCGGTGGCCTCACTGCCTTCCTGCCTCCCGGGGCGGAGGCTGGAGCGCCCTCTGCCCAAGGCCTGCAGCTCCCTGGCCACCAGGAGCAGGGCCTGTGGCTGCGGGGTACCAGGCCGCGAGGAGGGGCCCCACACAGAGTGGGTGGCATGCCCCTGGGCCAGGTGGGCCCAGCTCCTCCCTGCTCCGATGCGTCCCACGGTGTCTGTGGGCTCTCTTCTGTCCAGCAGAGGCAAGCAGGCACCGAGCGGCAGGAGGAGGAGGTAGGGCAGCGAGGAGACACCCCTCATCTGGCCAGAGGAAAGAGAGAGGGAGTTATAGGCCATGTGTGGCCAAGCGGCCCTCCAGGGCTGGACAGCCATCAGAGGGCAAGCCGCAGGGAGCGGGCCCACGCCGCTCAGGGAGCAGCCTCTACTCCCAGAAGGCTCTGGGACAGGCAGCACGGATGAGGCAGCTCCCGCCCTCCTGCCCTCCTGACCCAGCCGCCTCTCCCGCTCAGCCCTGCAATAGCAAAGCTCCCAAAGTGGCCTGGTGGCCACGGGAGGGCAGCATCAATTACAGCGTCTTTTCCTTTTGTTATAATTATTGAGTCCTGGGCCGCATCCTCTCAGAGGCCTGGGTGGGAAGAGAGCAGCACCCTCCACAGCTTCCAGCTCGATCACGAGTGGGTCCAGCACAGCTGGTCAGCAGGGAAATGGGCTGTGCGCTCAGTGGCCCTGGCCTAACTCAGCCAACCACCCAGGTGCCTGGGGAGGAGCGGGTGGCCGTCGGCCAGTCCCTGCGCACAGTGGGCACGGCAGGCTCCACGCGACAGGCTCCCCATGCTGGCTCTGGGGCCCCTGTCAGTCAGTAGCTGCTGCCATTCCCACTTTCCAGGCAAGAAATTGCCAGGGAGGCTGGGAGAACCTGCCAGGCCACACAGCTAGAGAGCAGAGACCTCGAACTCAGGTTTCTCAGCGCGCCAGGCCAGCCGGCACGTCCCCAGCCCAGGCCTCCTGCGGGAGGCCTCCTCCCAGCTCGTTAGGCCCAGGCAGGCAAAGAGACTGCTCGAGGCCCCGCGGTTTAATGAGGGGCAGAACTGGGTTCACGGCCAGATCCCACTGTGCTTGATTCAAATGTCCCCCGACTTGCTGCTCTGCACCACATGTGACAGCCGGGGGACCTGGGACAGAAATAAAGCTCCCAGAACGCCCCTGCCAGGGCCATCACTGCCCCCCCCCCCATCCTGCAAACGCAGCCTGTTTAGTAATGGCCGCCGGGGAGCTGGGGGGATGTCCTGAGCCCCAGGAGGGCTATAATAGAGACGCGGGGAAGAAAGAAGGAGAAGAAAGAGGTCTCCCCAGAAACTGCCCAGAGCTCTTTCCAGAAACGGCTCCCCTGAAGACATTTCAGGGAAGGGAACTCAGCCAGAAAGCTTCAAAAAATAATCAAAGCAGCCCCGCTCTCTACCCTAATCCAGCTCTCCTAACCTCGCCTCTCCCCTGGGGCCGCGGCGACCCCGCCCTCAGCCAGCGAAGCCCCCCCCATCAGGACTGAGTGGCGGTTTGCTAAGGGGACAGGCCACCTGCTAGGGCGTGTACGGGCTGGGAGTCCTGGGGAGAAAGGCACCTGGCACAGCCTCCATGCTCCCTAGGAAGATCGTGCTTTGATGCAGGACAGGAAGGGGCCGTCTTAGCGGAATTGTGGACCCTTTCAAGAATCTGATGAGAGGTGGGGACACTGACCACAGGACATGGGGCCCCCAGGTGTAGGAAGCAGCTGGACCACACAGGGCAGAAGAGGGCCGGGCTCGCGGGGGTCACTGGTCACTGGGTACCACTGGAGCCAAGGGCAGGCGGAGGTGCGGGTCCCTGCGTGTGTCTGTGTGGCCCCTCGGCCTGCAGGGCCCAAGCCTGAGCACCGGCCCAGCGAGGGGAAGACTCACCGTGTGGTCAGCGGCTCCACAGGGCAGGTGGGTGCCTCGGCCCGGGCCGCGCTGGGTGGAGCTCCTGGGTCCTCGCCTGGAAGGCATGGCTCCTGGCTGCTCCCGGCTTTATACAGGCTCTGAGTGTCCTGGCCCCTGCTGGCTGATTGCTACACATTCCTAGCCCTGGGATCCCTTTGGGGACACTGGTGGTGACGGAGGGGCAGTGCTGGCTGCACAATGAGGACCCGCACGGACAGGATGTGGTCTGATGAGCGGGCGGACGCTGCCCTTTGGAGGAGAGTGGTGCATCATTAGCCACGAACCGTGGGCATGAGTGTCCGGGCCCCTGGGCAGAGGCACAAAGGCCCATTAGTGCCCTGACCTCTGACCAAAGACGAGGTGAGGCAGGTGGGCGTGTGCGCCCAGCACGCCCGCAGCCCAGCCGCCCTAGCAGGACCCACCCATGGCCGGGGGCCACAGGTGTCCGAAGCCGGTGGCCGCTGCCGCCCAGTAGGAAGGTGTGGGCCGCCCCAGCCTGCAGCCTGTCTGCTCCAGAGCCCCAGAGGCTGAGTCGGGCAGGGGCGGCTGCCTTTCCCTGCCACCCAGCACCACGGCGGGCTTGCCCCTTAGATGGTCTGCTCTCTCTGCCCCCACCGAGCCCAGTGCCTGTGGGCACTGTGCCCTCGGAGGCTCCTCCAGAGTGACCACACCTGCCTCCAGGGCAGCGCTCGCCAGTGCGGACCCGACAAGGGCGGGCCAGGGACGTGGTTGTCACCCCCGGGCCTGCGGGGGAGCACATGCCCAGGTCAGGGACAGAGCGCAGGGAGGCCGGGGTGGAGCGTGCCATCAGCTGCACACAGCCTGGCTGGTGACCGCCCCACCCTGCTCTCCCCAGGCCCTGGCCCTGCCAGCCTCACGTGACCGGTCGGGCTCCCTGTGCAGCGCATGGAGCTCTGGGAAGCGGCCCAAGAAGCCCCTCTCGCCGGCTTCCTGGGAGCACCCTGCAGTCCCCACATGGGTCCTCACACTTCCTGCCCTCGACTCAGGCATGGTAGCCGAGCCTCGATGGGGAGGACTGGGGACACAGCTCTGGTAAAGGAACCCAGGGCTTGACTTCACTATAAACTTCAAGTCGGTTTTGTGACTAAACAGCCATTAGGCACCAGGAGTCCCTATCAGGCTCTGTGTCCACTGTGCGGCCGGATCTGCGCCCAGGAGAGTTGAGGGGTCGGTCTGTCACCCTGGGGACGCGGAGAGACGCACAGGTGGGCAGGGCCGGGTTCCCCAAACCTGCATGGCCCCTGCCCAGCTGGCCGGGCCGCCGAGATCCAGAGAAGGATGCTGAGTCCCCGGGGAGGCCACCCGGGTGTGAGTTCATGCCGTGGGGTGACAAGGGGCTACAACAGAGGCTGCAGCTGGGTCACCAGACTTTATTGGAAACAGGAAAGCACAGGACGTCAGGTACACACACCCCCAGCAGGCGACCGTCCCTCCCATCCCCCGGGTCAACCCCAAGCCCGGACCCCACGCCATGGCGTCACTGCCACTTCCAGGCTGCTGTGGGCCCAGTCCCAGAGCCCAGACCTCCATGGTTCTCTGCAGAAGTGTGGAGAAACTGAGGTCCTCGGTACCCCGGCCACTCGGGCCAGAGCCCACCGTCCTGTCACCTGTAGAGAGCCCCCACCAGCTCGCGGCCCGTCAAGCCCCAGCACAGGCCTCCGAGGCTGGCGGCAGCCCCCGCATATCTGCGGCCCCCCTTCCTCGCCTGGGAGGCTGAGTCCCTGTGGCTCAAGGACGCGGCGGTTGTTTGTGCCACACTGCTCAGCCGGCATCTAATCCTCCAAATCTCGGCCAGAGACAGACACGCTCTGGGGGTGGGGCTCCAGCAATCACGTCCCTGGACTCTAGCCCTGTGTGGATGAGGGTGGGCGCCAGGAGGAGGTTGGGCACCGGGGCGTTTCTGCCACCCCAAGGACAAGAGACAGAAACCCTCTCTCCAGGAGCCGGGCTCGGGGCGATGCAGTTGGAGACCAGCTCCCCACACTGTCCTTTGTTCCTGGCTGGTGCTGCCAAGGGAAGCCAAGGTCTCGCTGAGAGCTCAGGAAACCAGCCGCGAGGCCTTGGGCTGAAGTCTCAGGGTAGAACCAGTCGGGGCAGGAACAAGGCTCCTGGCTTCACGGGGCCTGCCGTGCTAGGGTGGGTGTCCCTGCCGAGCCCGGGGTAGAGGTAAAAGGAGCCTCCTCCTCTGCTCTGCTCGCTTTCTTCACCAAGGGCAAAGAAAGGAGGCTGAGGAGGTGGTACCACGGACCCTGCGGTGCCCCCAGCCGACACTGAATTGGGACTGGAGCCCTCACAGCCTTTACGGGCACCACCGCCCTGGCCGGCCATGCACCTCTCGGGGCCTGGCAGTTTCACACACACCCGTCTCAGGTGACAGTCAGCTGCACTGCCCTCTGGCCCAGGGGTCCTGAGGCCCTGGACAGTGTGTAGGTCTTTGAAGGGGGCCCAGGAGGAAGCTGGTGGGGTGGCTAGCCTGGGCTCCGTGCCCGGCAGGGCCAATGCACTAGGGGTGCCAGCTCTGCCCTTAGACGCCCGGGCAGGGGCTGGGCTGATGCATGCTGCTAACCTGGCCCCTAAGGCCACTGGCGCTCAGCTGTCCCGGTGCCCACACCGGCTGACCTCCAGCATGTCGGCCTGCCAGACACATGTGCAGCACGTGGGCAGGAGTTCATTTGATGGCACATCTGAAGGCGCTCAGCACTTCTAATAGCGGCTGGCATGCAGAGCTGGCACAGATGCTGTCTCTAGCCCCTGGCCGCTGCCCCCAGAGTTGGGGCTCCACCAGGCTTCTGCAATATGACCAGCTCCTTGGCAAGTGGGTGCCTGGGTTCGTAAAAAACAGAGGCTGAGGGGCTTCCTCTTGTGCTGGCATCTGTCTCACCTCCTCCTATCCCTGGTGCCACGCCGGTAGCAGCGGTCTGGAGTCCGCAGATGGCTGCGTGTCAGCACTGGCTGAAGGTCCGCTGCCCAGTGGAGCACGAGGGCCAGGCAGGCCAGGGTCCAGGTGAGGGGAGGGAGCCCACTCCCCACTTCCCTGCCTCCACTCTTCCCTCCTGCCAGCGAGTGGCCCCTATTATGCTACCCCCTGGCCAGGTGCTGGGGCTGGCATCCAGGCTTCCTCAAGGGTCCCCTTCGGGTCCTCCCCATAGGTGAGAACTTGCGAGAGTAGATGCAGGCTCCACCCTGCTGCACACACAGAGGTGAGAAGTTCCCTGGCAGGGTGGCAAGGGCCGTCAGGGCGTTGGGATGACCGCGGGAAAATGTCCAGGCACTGTCTCCCTCTCTCCCCAAGCTTCAGCAAGACTGGGCTCAAGGGGCAGTGCCCGCAGTCGCCGGCAGGGGGCAGCACCCTGCCGGTGAGCAGGCCCTGGCGACCAGGGTCCTTTTCGCCCTGACCCGGCTGCGCTCCCAGGAGGCACCTGGAATTTGGGGGTTTGGAGATTCGTGGGGGGAGGGGAGGGAGGAAGGGGGTCTCAGTCCCAGCCCGGGAGACCCAGAGCCTCTGTCGCGCCGCGGGCTCCACGTGGCCCCGGGAGGCAGGAGAAGCCGGCCGGGCGGGAACGGGCGGGAGCCGGGCACCGCAGCCAAGGGGGCCGCACGGCACAGGACCAGAGGCCTCAGGGCGGGCCCCGGGCGGCGGCGGCGCTGCGGTCGGTCTGCGCAGGGCCGGGCGCGGTGGCTCCTGCGGGGTCCCAGGGGCCGGGCGTGCGGCCGGCGGAGCAGCGGCGCCCGCCGCCCGAGGCGGGGCCCGGAGCTGAGACCGCGAGCCGCCGGGCCGCGGGGAGGCGGGCGGCCATGCAGGGGCGGGGACTGCGCTCGCGGCCGCGGGCGAGAGCGCAGGGTGGGCGAGGGGCGGGGGCCAGGGCGGCGCCGCCTAGCGGTCCTCCCGGACCGGCCGGACCTTCATCTCGGCGAACTTGAGCGAGTACTGCCAGCCGGTCCAGGACGACCACTCGACGCCGTCGGCGTAGGAGGCGTGCGCCCCGCGGAGGTACTGCCCGTTGAGGTTGGACGTGTGGCAGTTGCGGTACCACCAGGCGCCGCGGTAGAAGGCGGCGCAGTTGTTGTCCGAGTGGTCGCTGTCGCGGTCCTTGGTGGTGAACCTCATGCCGCTGTGTTTCAGGAGGGAGTCGCCTGCGCGGCGGGCAGGACAAGGGTGGGCTGAGCGGCCGCCCGCGCGCTCCCGTAGGCGCGTGCACGCGGGGCCCCTCCACAGCCACAGGCGCCTCCCGCTGAGGCCCCCGTGGGACCCCACGCTGTCCCCGGTCCAGGCAGCCTCTGCCCCTCCCCCTCGCACGTCCAACTTCAGTTTGGGGCTGTTTCCTCATCTGCAAAATGGCCACAGGATCGGTTGTGCTGGCTCTGCATGGCAGGGTGGGGACAGTGGGACCGCAGGTGGGGCCTCTGACCTGGCGAGACCTCCATGCTGCCCTCCCTACCTGCAGTGCCCGAGTACTCAGCCACGGTGAGGGGGTACCCATCCTCCTCGGGGTCCACCGAGAACAAGCCCACACCGAAGCTCCCGTAGCGGGCAAAGGCCGTGCCATTGTCGAAGTCCTCCAGGTCCACGTGCAGCTCATAGGTGGCCTGCGTGGTCAGCGCGTGAATCCTCTTGAGCCCTGGAGCGAGGGGTGTCCGAGGGGGGAGGGGCTGCAGGGCAGCCCGGAATCTAGGCTGCTGCACATTTGGCCGGAAGCAGAGACCGAGGCTTCTCCCGCTCGGGTCACTCCTTCCTCCAAACTGAGCTGTGCTTCCCAAACGCCGGGAAGGAGTGCGGAGCCTGAAGCCGGACCGGGCCCTCACGGCCTGCCCCGGCCTCTGCGCACTTTACCTGCTCCTCACCCAGGCACCCCTGCCAGGACCCGCCACCCTGGGCACCGCCCACCCGTCCCCATGCGCTCCCTGGCTGCCCTGGCCACACCCTGCCCAGCTCCCTTGCTCCCAACCCCTCCTGGGTCACACAGGCCGGAGCCGGCTCGCTGCCTCCATGATTAGCTCCTGATTAAGAGGGCATTTAATTAAACGCCTCAGGTGAGCAGCAGCAGTGACATTTCATCAGTCGCTCCCCCTGCCTACCCTGTGCCAGCCCCCCTGGGGCCAGTGTGTGCCACCAGGGCAGAAAAGCAGGACATACCCTGGCCACCCGCAAGGACAGTGGCTTCCTCCTACGAGCCAGGCCCGGGCTCTGCAGGAGCAAGCGGCCCCCGGGAAGAGCAAGAAAAGGGCCACAGGGGACCTCAGCCAGCACCCCCTGCTCAGCCTCTGGCACTCGCGGAGGGTGTGGAGGGCGTGGGGAACGCAGGGTCCGCAGGGAGGTTGCTGGGCCCTGCACACCTGCAGAGTGACCCCCAGGAAGACACCTGGGTCCGAGGGCTCCCAGCGCCCGGGCGGCCCTTCCCGCAGCGCCTGCAGCTGCTGAATGAAGCACTGTCCCTGTCACCCCAAGGACAACAAGCAGCCTGGGGGGCTCAGGAACTGGCCCGGCTGCACCGCTATTCAGAGACTGAGCTGTTCAGCAGATGTGAGCCTGGCTCTTGGGCGGACCTGCCCACAGCAAATCTTGCAGTTTGAGAGAGAACTTGGCTGGGTGAGGAGGAGGCGATTCCGTCTCGCGCTGCTGCAGGGTCCCTGGTACCTGAAGATGCACCAGCCGCTCCTGGTCAGCCATGTAGGGCTGGGGGCGTGCCTTCCGGGGGGCATGGGGTCCCCACCCTCCCCTCAGCTCCCTGGTCTTCTCCGGCCCCTGTTGTTGGCCCAGGACATCCCCCAGCCCTGCGGACTGCACTGCAGCTCCCTGTCCCTCACAGTGCAAGTGACAGGGACAATGGGGTGCAGAGGAGAAGCCCGCGGCACCTGGCCTCACACAGCCTATCCAGAGCTTGCATGCAGAGTCAAGAGCCCGGCCTAAGGCACTAACAGGAGATAAGCAAGAAAAGCACACCAGAGACATTTATAAACCTGGAGGCAAAATCAGGGTCTAAAACCCAGAAGAGAGTGCTCGCTTCGGCAGCACATATACTAAAACCCAGAAGAGAGGAAGAAAGACTAGTTAAAAATGACTGTATAAAAATTTAAACTTCTAGGAGATAACAACAATGCTGGAAGACAAACAACTGGGAGTCAATATGTGTCCTGGGTACCAGACAAAGGATCAATAACCTTAATATATAAAGAGTTCCCATAACTCAATAGCAAAAGAAAAAAGCCTGCGTGCAAAGGCGATGGGCGCGGGGCATAAGGGAGGCACCACCCGGGGTCGGCATTCTCCTCAGGCACCTGCAGAGCTAATCAGCTCCCCGCTTAAGTGCGGCTGCAGCAGATAGATTTCCATTAAAATGTGGCACCTGCAGGCAGCAGAGGCGCTGGGCTGCTCAGAGCCATTGGGTGGCCGTGTGGGGACCCGTCCCCCTCCTGGCTGCCTTCCCCCCCTTAGCACCGTGGGTTGGGACCTGAAGGGGCCTCCCCAGCTGGGTCTCCCCATCCTGCCCCTCCAGGGTGTGGTGACCTCACATCCTGAGCCTCAGTTTCCTTCTCTGTAGACAGCCACAGCAGTGGCATGCTCCAAGCCGCATGAGGTTCAGGGACAGACGTCTGCAGGACACTTAGCAGGGGAATAGCAGGCGTGCAGGGAGGCTGGGGCCAGGGTTCATGGCGGTGGCGCTCTGCTCCAGGGGGCAGCACCCATGGGGCACCAGGCCAAGGAAGGGAAGGTCCCAGACTGGGGGCAGCTGGACCTTAATGACACTACGGAAGCCTCTGTGGCCACTGGGGAGTGGGCACCTCAGCCCTCTGCCATGCCTCTGGTGCCCACAGTCTTGCTGGAGTCCTTACAGACCCAGCTGGCCCAGACCTGCCTTTGCAGGAAGCATCTCTGCGACCCAGACCCCACAGCCCCAGCTCCGCCGCTTCCCGGACACTTGCATGGGGGCGGCAGAGGCCCGGGACACACAGGACACCGGGTGACGCATTCACTGTGCGTGTCTGAACAGTCACTGCTGGCGTCCCACGGCTGTGGCCAGGACAGGCCTGCGCCCTCTGGGGCTTCTGTGCCGGTGGGGGAACCCGCACCCCCACCGTTAAGCACTGACAGGGGACTTGGGTCGTCAGAGGAGGCGGCCACCCTGACCCGAGTGCGGCACCTTCCTGAGGGCCCAGCCTGGAGGTGGGCAGAGGCTGCCAGGCTGGGCTCAGGGACAAGTGTCTGGTACATGGCTTCTCTCCAGGGTGGAAACTGCTCTGGATGGCGGCGGCTGCAGCGCTCTGAGAATGAGCGGCGCCCACCACAGACGTCGCTGCGCTGGGTGTGAATGGTACCTCAAGTCAAAGCTCGGGCCACGGCCAACTCCAGACACTTCCACGCAGGACAGTGGACTTGGGAGTTGGTGGCTGTTCTTGATTAGAATGAAATTAGATAAAACCTGAGACGCTCAAAGAACTGAGTGGATCCAGAGGTGAACACCGAGTCGTAGCAGCAGCGACAGCGTGCCAAGGCGCAGCCCGGGCGCTGCCTGCGTGGGTGGACGAGCTAAGGCGCTGCCTGCACCTGCGGGGCTCGAGATCCTGGCAGTGACCAGGTCCACGCCCAGGACGGCACGCACACACGCCCGGGCCGCCACGCTGTGCTCGAGGCCCCGCACCCGGGTCACGTGGCCTCAGGCGTGCAGGGTGGTGGGCGGGGCTGGCGCCGCCCGTCCAGAGCGCCCGGGCTCTTACCTAGCCAGTGCTCCCCTGTGAGCTTGCCGAAGCCGTCCCGGTACGCGTCCCAGCCCCGGAAGAAGTTCACAGAGCCGTCCTCCCGCCTCTGGAACACCTGCGGGACAGGCGGGGGAGCTGGCGTCTGCCGTCCCGGGACCCCAGGTCCGGTGCGCCTGCCCCCCGCCCCGGGCTCCTTCACCGGACTCCTGACCAGGCCCCGGCCCCCCACAGGTCCCAGCCGGCGCTTGGAGGCGAGGTGAGCTGGCAACCGGCTGAGCTCCTTTAGATGCCCCTCAAGAAGAGCTCTCTGTGGGTGGGGCCGGGGGCTGCGGCCTCACTGCAGGGGCCGGACCCTCCCTGGCACTGGGCTCCAGTTTCCCCAGTGATGAAGAAAAGAGCAAGGTACAATTTTCCAGTGCGAAATAAAACAGAACCAAAAAAAAACCATCATGGAGGGCCGGGGTTTGGCTTTTTTTTTTTTTTGGTGGTGGTGCTGGGCCTTTGCACAGAGCTGCACCCTCACCCCTTTTTGTATATTTTATTTTGAGATACGATCTTGCTAAATTGCTACACTGCTCAGGTAGGTTCCAATGTGGGATCTTCCTGCCTCAGCCTTGCAGAGCGCACCGCCAGGCCTGCCCCATTCTCAAGTTTCTAAATAACCACCCCGGCTAAGGCTTGGCCTCCAGAGCGCCCCCTCAGACAGTTCCAGGCTGGGGAGCCCCTGGGAGCCCCGAGTCCAAGCAGCTGCGTAGGGAGGACGGGGCGTCTCTGGGGACGGGATGTGACTCGGGTACCCAGCAGCCGGCCCGCTGCCTCGGCACTTCCTGTTGACGTCCCCGGCCGGGAGCCAGGAGTCCCATCGGTGACACTGCCCTGAGATGAGGCCGGCGCGGGACGCTGACGGCCGCGCGGCCCCTTCCTCCCGCCGCCGCCTCTGCGTTGGACAGGCCTTCTCTGCGCCCGCGCCCGCGCCCCGCCCCGCCTCCATCTGTGCAGCGCTCCGGGCGGCCTTGAGCTGCCGCTTCCTTAGCACCTGGAACCGCCGCCGGCACCGGCACCGTGGGGAGTACCGGCCAGATGCACCACGCCCCAGGGGCCCATCCAGGGTCAAGGCCGCTGGCGGCTCCGAGGTCACGGCCGCGTGGGGGGAGATGGCGCCTCACTTGGCTCCCTCCGCGCGGCCCAGCCTGAAATTTCAAAGTCCTCAGGAGCTGCCCTGGCGAAGGGAATTCGATCCGCCTGGCGGAGATCTAAGGGCTCGGGAGCCTTATTGACGGCTGCACATTGGGACCCTGAGCACGCGCCCTGCCCTCCGAAGGCTCAGTGCCAGCAGGAGCAGCAGAGCAGCTCCCCGGGCGTGCCAGCCGCTGGGGTGCACAGCCGACCTTGGAGGCTGCGGGCCCCGGGCTGGGGCCTCACTGAAGTGGACTGGGGTTCTGGAGTCCTCTCACAGCCTCAGGGCCCCATCTGTAAAATGGAATCAGACCAGGACCTTCCCGGGGGCTCCGATGACCCACTGAGCTCAGACCCAAATGCACAGCAGGTGGGCAGGAAATGCCAGCTACGTTGCTGGGCTCCAGTGTGTGATTCACCTGCCTCAGCCTCCCAGGTGCCGGGATTACAGGTGTGTGTCACCGTATCCAACCTGCTAGAAGCCTCTTTTGCTCGTGCAAATGTTCCACAGAGCTTCCAAGTACCGGCTGCTGGCTGGGGAAACTGAGTCAGGAGGCCCAAGGTCAAGCTCTTGCCCTTGGTGGTTTTCCCACCCAGGCTGGAAGCAGCAGGGCTCTGCGGTGGGAGAGAGCAGGGCTGCCCAGCGGGCCGGAGAGGATCCTGCAGGAAGGGCAGGGTGAGGGTTCCTGCCTTCCACGGGTCACGACCTGCGGCCTGGGAAACGCTGCTCTTGAACTCCCAGCCGGGGCTGTCCTGCCACCGGCTCAAATGCCCGGTACGAAGGTGCCCAGCAGCCTGTGCTCACCTGGCAGCACCCCACAGCCTGACAGCTCCAAGTGCCACAGCAGCCCAGGTTGACCGCCGGGTCCCTAGGCCCTGGGCTGTGAGGGCTTTGTCTCTCTCTGAGGCCTGTGGCAGCGGCAGCTGTGGCCCCAGATTTCTGGAAACTGGTCAGCTCATCGACACTGGCTATTTGGGTGTCACCCAGCAGAGACGTCTTTAATCAAGATGGGCTGGACAGGAAGACGCCCGGAGGGCGCAAGAAGGTGGGTGTGGCCAGGTGGGCCCCTCCTGCCCCAGGATCCCCCTCAGGCCCAAAGAGCTGGGAGACGAGGCGGCGCACAAGGACAGGTTCACCCCTAGGACCCTACTGGGGGGCCCGGCACCCCCGCATCTGCCTTGGCTTCCGGCTGGGAAGCGGGGGATGTAAAACTCGCCGGCGCAAGGCCTCCTGGGCCGCAGCCACGAGTGGGCAGACAGACAGAGCGTGTTTTCCCAGTGCTGAGGCTCAGAAGCCACCGCCACCACCCAGTGCGCCTCGGAAGCGCTGCCAAGGGCCCTGGCAAGGGATCGGGGCCCACGTGGTCCTGCAGACGGTGCCAGTTCCGCAGGAAGGACGCGAGCACCAGGCGGCTGTCTGTCCTGGCTTTGTCCACCGGGCCCTAGAGACCAGCCAGAGCTGCCCTATGCCCTTCACGCGCCCCAGCCAGGCGCAGCCCGGCCACCTCAGCCCCGTCCCCCACCCGAGGTCACCCCAGTGCCAGGCAGCACCTCAGGGGACAGCCAGCTCCCCCCTGCCACAGACCTGCAGGGAAGACTGTGCCCATGTGGCGGGCGGAGAGACAAAGGCCAGGCATGGTGGGCAGCTGCTGTGGAGTCTGCGCCCCAGGGGCAAGGAGGAGATCGGGGTGGGAATGACATAAAATACAAGGCTGAGCCCGGCGAGGGGCCCACGGCCCAGGCGGGGACGACACGGAGCCACCACCCACTGTGCCCCAGGAAGCGCCTGGCTGGCAACCGGGCCCAGGAGCCACCCAGACTGTGGCCAAGGCCGTCTCAGCTTCTTGCCTCCAAAGCCAGGGTCACCCAGGGCTCCTCCGACACACAGAGGCGACGCTGACTTCCAGACAGCTCGCAACACCAGGAGGGACGGAAGCCCAGACGGGCCAACATCGGGCCCCACTGCTCCCAACCTGCTCCGTCCTCCAGTCTCTGTGCCTCAGTTTCCCCACTGAGGACACTGTGTCCCAAAATAGAGATTTTGACTTTTGAAACCCCCAAGGCTTGCATGAAAATAAAGGGACCAGCACCTAGCGCTCAATACCTGCAGCAATCATCGATCCCAGGCTGGAGGCTGGTGGTGGCCTGGGGTTCCTCCCTGGGGCCTGGGGTCCCTGGCAGGTGGGGTGTTCTCTGAGTCCCTCAGGAGGCAGGCTCTGGAAGGCAGCCGGAGAGCCAGGGACCTAAGGGAGGTCGGGGCCCTGCATGCGCAGAACCTTTCAGAGCCTCACTTTCCCTCCTGCTGTGCAGAGCTGTGGCAAAAACGGGGTGAGCCAGATGCGTCCCCCAGGCAGCACAAGGCCTAACAACATCCCGTCCCCCTTTAGAACCAGCTGCGAGCCCAGAAGGAAACGGGCCCACTCCTTGTTTTCGACTGGAAATGGTACCCCCGGCACTGGCGCCCTGCCACGTTTCCCGGGCTTGGCAGCCAGCGCCTGCCGGCGCCTGGCACAACACCATTTATCAACGCGGAGCTGCCGTGGGCGCAGGCTGAGCATTCCACGTGCGCCATCCCATTCACTTTAGACTCTGGGGTCCCAGGCGCGCCAGGGAGCCAAGCTTTCCACACCCAGATGCCCGAGGGGACGGGCGGTCGAGGGCAGCTGTCACTCTGCCCATTACTCACACAAAGCCTCAGGGCACCGCTCTCCATGCCCACCGTGCGCTCGGGGCGGAGCGCAGGCGGCCTCACAGCTAGACCCTGCTCCTCAGACCGGCGAGGGCATGTGTCCGCTGGAGGACGGGTCCCGGTGCGGGGAGCCGGGGGCTTTCATCTCCCGCAGCCGCTGCGCCCCTTTGAAGTCCTCCAGAGTGAGGACCAGGACTGGGTTTTCCTGACTCGAGAGCTCTGGGGGGGGCTCCTCTCACAGCAGAGCCAATTAGAGGCACTTCTGAACCAGGTGACCCCCACTGGCAAGCGCCTGGCAGAACATGGGTGCGAGCCTGGCATCTCGGGGTGTGGGGAGCCGAATCAGGTCCAGGCCAGGGCCCTGCTGTAGACGCTGAACGGGGCCTGAGGGGTGACCTTGTCGATGAGCATGCAAAGACAAAAGCTTGCACCGGGCCTGCGGGACAGTGGGGCCCCTTCTCCCCCTCCCGCCCCTCCTCCACCCTCAGCCTCTGACGCTGCCCACACGGAGACACCAGGCTGGCACCCCACTGTCCCTGGTCCCGACCCAACCCCCGTTCTACCGCCCAGCCCCACACAAGCCCTGCCCTGAGCCCATTCCAGCCCCAGCGCCAGGCCTCTCCCGGTGGCTCCGGCTCATCCGCTGTGGGGCCGTGTGTCCACTGTGAGCAGGTGAGGTCCCGTGGGGCAGCTACTCCCACGAGGTGCCGTGGAGGGGCCCCCGAGGGTGGGAGGGACCGTGCTGGTGTGGAGCTGCCCCAGCTGTGCCCAGAGAGGCCGGCGGGGTCTGGGCACAGATCTGCTTCCTATGAGGTCTTCCCCCAGGCTTTGGACATGGGGCCTAATGAGGACGGATGTTGGGCCTGGAGAAGCTGCGGCCAGCACCTCCCAGACAGGAATTGAGTTTCCGGGAGATTCGGGGTGGCGGGAGGCGATCCTGACAGATGTCCGGCGCTGCCAGGAGGGCTGCTCCTGACAGGCCCAAATGGATATTAATGTCCCTGGGCCACACCGGCACTTCTTGGACAGACCAGCTCCCCTCCGGAGCCCCAGCATGAGGCAGACCTCTCCTCATCCTCCCCGTGGCAGCCCAGGCCCAGGCCCAGGCCAGCAGTCACCACCCAGCCCCGAGTGACTTCCGGCCCAGGCTTCGAGGCCGCGGCCGCTGCGCTCAGGAGGCAGGTGCTGGCTTGGACTCTGATTTCCGGGCCAGCAGTGCCCAGGGATGCAAAGGCAAAACCATCGCTCAAGAAAACAAAAGTGCTGAAACCCCAGACAGGGCTCCGGGCTGTGGAAAGGCCTCCCCCGAGCTGGAAGCCAGAGCTGGTGGGGCACCACTTTTGCGGGGGTCCTGCCGGTTTTACCTGGCCTCCTCCTGGCAGCTCTGCCCCGTCCCGTTCTGCTGGGGGCACTGATCCCTTTCACAGCTGACCTGCAGGAACCCCACAGACCCCACCCGCCCTTCCAGGTCGCAGCTTCGTCAGTGTCACACCCTCCCTGGGCATCGGCGAGACACACTGAAGCCAGCGGCACGCTGTTGGGAGAGGGCTGGACACTGGGAAGTGCTGCCAGGCGCCTTGGACATTTTGGGGTCCCCACTTCCATGCCGGGGACCCTGCGGACTCCCTCTTCCTGTGGGGAGAGGGTGGGACACAGTTGCAGGCGAGTGCCTTGCCCATGGCACGGCCTCTGGTCATATGGTAATTGATCGGCTTCCAGATCACATGGGAAGTTCTCAGTTAACACTGGGCAGCGGGGCCCAGGGCAGCCCCGGGGCGCGGAGGTGGAGAGCTGTCTTTGAGGCGGCCCTGACTCCTCCTGTCTTCTGAGGTGGGCAGGAAGCACAGGCAGCCCCTCCGGAGCATTAAAAGCTCCAGCCACCTCGGGGCGGGTGTAGACCCGCATTGCTGGCTGGGTGGCAGAGCACAGAGGGACAGCGAGGCTGCCCGCGGCTCAGCCACCCTGCCAGCCCTGTGAGCATTCAGCGATACGGCAGAGGGGGCCCAGAGAACCTGCGGGACTGGCGCGGGAGTCACGTCTGCAGAGCCCCAGACCAGGGAGTTGAATGCGGCCGAAGTCACCCTCCGCCTCCGCCTCTGCCCAGCCAGGCCCACGGAGCGCCCAGCAAGACACCCGGGCACAGCCCTTCCTCCTCAGCCCCGGTCGGAGTCCAGAGCACCACAGGCTGCAGCTCCAACCCCAACGCTTCCCTCCAGCGTCCTCTGCCGCACGCCAGCAGGCTGACGCCTGTGGCTTCATCTCTTCCGGGACCCCAGGCCCGCCAGTGCCATACCCCGAGTGTGCCCCGTGCCCTCTGACTCCCACACCCTGCAAGGCTGCCTCTGCACCTGCTGCGCCGAAGTCCCTTTCTCAGCCCTGTATGGCAATGCACACCTGTAACCCCAGCACTCTGGGAGGCTGAGGCAGGAGGCAGCAGCCTGGGCAACTTAGTAATTTTGCACTTGATCTTAGCCAAAAGGCCGAGAAGCGATTGCAACTTAGTAATTTTGCAAGATGCCGTCTCAAAATAAAAAACAAACAGGCCCTGGGTTCAATCCCCAGTATGACAAAAAAAAAAAAGTCTCCCTTCCCTAGGAAGTTATCCTAAAGCCTCCTCAGCCTCCCAGCTCCTGAGAGAATTGGGATAGGGGCTTCACCAACTCTGTCCTTCTTAGTACCTGATACAATAGGTGCTCAGCTAAATGTGAAGCTGAGAATTCTTAATGCTTTCTATTATGCACTGGAGACAGTCCCAGCCACACGTTTGTGCGGGTAGACAGCAGGGTGGTACACAGGGACAGTGTCACAGGTTGTTGCTGTTCAAATTCACCTGGCTAATGGTGTAAGGCTCACAACGCACCAGGCCTAACACCCGGTTTGCACAAAGGAAGTGATACAAATGTTTTATACAATCATGCAGTGGCTGGTGGTGCCCAGCTTCAGTGAAACCTTCATCCTGGCTCTCTTGAAGGATCGAAACCCAGCAATTTAGTGGCAGTGAGCTTGACCCCTCGTCTGCCACTGCCAGCTCTGCAATGCGGTCAGCCAGCCCCGGCTGCAGACAGCCCCTGCCTGCCACCTGCTTTTGTGGGCTTGTCAACCAGGAATGGTTTCAACTTTTGAAAGAGAAAGAATCAAAAGAGCTGGGCGCGGTGGTACACACTGTAACCCCAGCACTTGGGAGGCAGAGGCACAGGGATTGCTGCGTTCAAAGGCAGCTTGGGCTACACAGGGAGACCTTGTCTCAAAAACTACAATGAGGGCCGGAGGATTAGCTCAGTGGTTCCAGCGCCTGCCTCGCAAGCGCAAGGTCCTGAGTTCAATCCCCGGTAACCACATACAATGCTGGGCGTGGAGACTCATGCCCACCAGCCATCAATACCACATACCACAATGCCGGGCATGGTGGCTCACGCCTGTAATCCCAGCACTCAGGAGGCAGAGACAGGAGGATTGCTGAGTTCGAGGCTTGCCTGGACTACATAGTGAGCTCAGGGCCAGCCTGAACTACAAAGTGAGACCCTGTCTCAAAAAGAAAAAAAAACTACAATGAGCAAATAAACTGCCCTCTCCCAAAACAAGAAAAGAAGGACAGAAAGGGCAGGGCTTTGCTATTGAGCTCTTTTATCTTTTTATTTTGAAACAGGGTCTTGCTAAACTGCTCAAGATGGCTTCAAACTTGCAATCCTCCTGCCTCACCCTCCCAAGCAGTTGGCATTACACATGCATGCCACCCCCACCATGCCTGGCTCAAAAGAAGAATTTTAAATGTCCCCTAAGTAATATTTGAGGAAATTGGGCCAGAGATTTAGCTCAGTGGTTTGAGCACCTGCCTAGCAAGCGCAAGGTTCTGAGTTCGAGCCCAGTAACCACATACAATGCTAAGCGTGGTGACTCACGCCCACCAGCAATCAGTACCACACACCACAGTGCTGGGCATGGTGGCTCATGCCTATAATCCCAGCACTAGGGGGCAGAGGCAGGAGGATTGCTGAGTTCAAGGTTTGCCTGGGTTACATAATGAGCTCAGGCCCAGCCTGAACTACAAAGTGAGACCCTGTCTCAAAGAAAAATTGAGGAAACTCATGGGACATGAGCCCCTCTGTCCTCTGCTCACTGGGGGCACCCGCCCAGTCCAGTCTCAGCGGTGTGGACGGAGCAAGGCCCTGAGACTCACCGTCCAGCCGCCGCCGTCAGTGCGCATGTCGCAGTAGACCTGGAAGCCGGCCGGGTAGTGCGTGGGGAAGACTGAGTAGACGCCGTCATCCTGCTGCCCGCTCAGGAGGACGTCCAGGCAGTCGCGGGGCCGGGAGCCTGGCGGGCCCAGAGGTGGCTCAGGATGCTGCCGCCCAGGCCGTGGCCCCATCCGAGCCGGCCCCTACCGCTCTTCTGTCCACCCTGGCACCGCAGGCAGGGCCAGGAGCTCCGGCCTCAAGGTCGGACTGTGGTGCCGCCGCTCCCTGGGCTTCAGGAGCCCCGACACTCACCGTTGGCACAGCCGCGCGGCCGGGCGCCCCTGGACGGTGCCCTCTGGAGGTCGGCCTTGAGACGCGGCCGGCCCAGCCCCCGGTCCCTCTGCAGGACGTCCAGGATGTCTCCGACTGAGTGCACCAGCTGTGCCACGTGGGCCTGGCTCTCGGAGAGGAGCTGCGAGGCGCAAGGGGCCGGGTGGGTCGCAGGTGCACGGCTCACCTGGGGGGCTGGCCGCCTGGGGGGAAGTGCTGGCCACGGTCCCCGAGGGGTCCGCCGAGCCCCCGCAGACCCTCCAGCCAGGCGGAAGGAAGGAGCCTGCACTCCTCGGCCCCCCCCCCCCCAAGCGCTCTGAGTTTCTGTAGTTCCTGTTCTCGTGACCTTGCTGGGCCCACACGGGGCTGCAGGGAGCTGGGGCTCTAAGTTGCAGCTTACTACAAATGGAGACACTGAGGCTCAGAAGGAGATCCCTGCGAGGGGATGGGTCACACCTGACCAGGGCTGCTGGCAGAAAAGACGATGGGGAGTCAGCCCAGCGTGGACTATCTGGGTGTTTCGTTTGCTGCAGCATCGGGGCTTGAACCCAGGACCCTGAGCTCCAGCCCCAGCCCCTTTATTTTGAGACAGTCTCACTGACTTGCTAAGTTGCCCAGGCTGGGGTTCAACTCAGAATCCTCCTCCCTCGGCCTCCAGAGTCCCCCAGATGAGGACAAGGTCTTTCTGGGAGTGGGCCCCACCCCCACGCCCTCCTCAGCACCCCACCAGTTAGGCTGGGGGCTCAGCAAGGTGTTCTGAAGGGGCTGGATGTAGGGTCTCTGCCTCCTCACCCGAGCTCCAGGAGGCTCCGGGCCCTCGTGAGGGGCAGCAGCGGGCAAACCCTCTTCCACGGCCCGGCTCCCCGCGCGGCCGCGGCCAATCCTGTGAGCCTTTAGTCGCCTGTCAGTTTCCCCTCCACTGCCAGGGGGTTCGGGGCGGCCACAAGGGGCCTCAGCACCCACACAGCCGTGGGCAGCGGAGGCAGAGACCCCCAGGCAAACCGCACCGGGAGGAACTCGGGCCCCCCCTGCCGGCTGGTGGCGAAAACCTGGGTTTGAAGCAGCAGAAGAATGAGCCGAGAGGCCCAAGTCGGCAAGTGAATTCACGGAGCCGCCAGGGAGGCCGTGGCCCCCGCGAGGCCGCTTCCGCCGCGTCTCGGTGTGTGACTGAGCTTCCCAAGGTCCTCGCTGCCTGGGCCTCCGTCTCCCCCTCCACAGCGTGGGGAGCCCACCTACCCGCTCCCAAAGGACCCTCATAGCACCTCACTGAGCCTGGGGGTGGGCCGCGCCTCCTGTGCCGGACCGTCAAAAGCAGTTCCCCATCGGTTTAAATTTCAGCTCAGAATGGGGCAGGGAGAGCCAGGTATGGTGGCACAAACCTGCACCCTGGAGGCTGAGGCAGGAGGATTTCAAGTCTGGATTACATAAGACTCTGGCTCAAAAAAGGACGTGGGGTAGAGCTAGTGGGCACCTCCCACCTGCGCCGAGGCCGGGCAGCCCTGTACAGTCAGGAGCTTCCCCAGGCACGAGAGGGTGACCCTTAAGGCTCCAGAGTCCAGACCAGAGGGCTCGGGCAGATCGCTGAGGTGCCCACCACGGTCCCCTGGGTGAGGTAAGGTCGGGACCTGGGCAGGGCTCTGAGCAGCGCAGTTCTGTGCCTGTGGCTGAGGGCCAGGCTGCCGTGCGGGGAGGGCACGCTGGCAGCTGCCGGAGCCCAACGGTGGTGGCTCAGCTCGCACTGGACAGGCCCCGCACTGGTTCCCACCCCCGGCTGCGGGGCGGGAGAGCGGCTGGCGAGGGCAGGAGGAGGCCACCGGGCATCTCTCACCCGCTCCCCAGCAGTCACACGACAGACAGACAGACGGGTGATGGAGACGGAAACTTCTCCAGCTGCAGCCCCGGGAGAGGGAGAGGGAGAATGGGAGGGGGAGGGGAGGGAGAGGGGGAGGG
>PVIC010009797.1:0-10564 GCA_004025085.1 Thryonomys swinderianus
CAAAAAAAAAAAAAAAAAAAAAAAAAAAAAAGAGTAGAATGAATACCAAAGGGCAGAATCGCTGAGTCACAGGGTAAGAGTATGCCCCACTGTTTCCAAAATGACTTCCATCCCACATTCTGACCACCAATAAAGTTTCTTATCGTCTGGTCATCACTGCCCTTTGGCAATATGTGGATTTTGGCTCTTTTAATAGGTGTGCAGTGGCATCTCGTTTTAATTTACAATTTCGTAATGACATATGATGTAGAGCATTTTTCATATGTATATTTTCTGTTTATCTTTTTTTCATCAGGTGCTCATTTGCTCATCTATTAATTGTACTGTTTATTATTGAGTTTTTAAAATATTGTTTTACAAAATCAGCTCAAAGATTTAAATTTTTGTCAAGACCAATAAGGAAAAAAATTAACACTTTAGCAGCTCTATAGAGATGTAACTAGCATACCAGAATATTCAAACCATTTTAAAGGTATACTTCAATGACTTAATAAATTTACACAATTTTGCAACCATTTTCACAATCTAGTTCTAAAACATTTCTATAACCTAATAATTTCCTTTATGACACACTGAACTTAATCCCAGCTTTCACCCTGGCCATAGGCAGTGATTTGTTTACTATCATATCTGTGCACCTTTTCTAGATATTTTATACAGATGAAATCACACTAGGTAGTCTTTTGTTTTTGGCTTTGTATAATGCACTTGAAGTTCACCCATATTGTCACATACACTGTTAGGTTGTTCTGTCTTACCACTGAGTGCTATTCTGTTGTGTTGACATAATTCATTTTGTTCTTCTGTTCACTTTTAATAAACTTTCAAAATTTCTTAAGCTTAAGAAAAGAATCCACAATGGTACTATAATTCTCAACAATTCATTTGTGAATTTTTACATTTTAGTTCTGTTGAATAGATGACTAGGAGTATAATGACCAGCCTTTATACTTCACATACATTTAATTTAATTAGAACTGCTAAACTATTTTCTATAATGTTTTGACAACCACATTCTAGCAGTGTTTGAAGTTTCTATTTTTTGCAAATCCTTCCCATCAGTTGATGTTATAGATCTTTTGATTTTTTTTTTTTTTTTTTTTTTTTTTTGCGACAGGGTCTCACTTTGTAGTTCAGGCTGGCTCTGAGCTCACTATGTAGTCTAGGTAAGCCTCGAACTCAGCAGTCCTCCTGCCTCTGCCTCCTGAGTGCTGGAATTACAGGCATGAGCCACCACGCCTGGCACTGTGGTATAGGGTATTGATTGTTGTGGGCGTGAGTCTCCACGCCTAGCATTGTATGTGGTTATCGGGGATTGAACTCAGGACACCTTGCGCTTGCAAGGCAGGCGCCGGAACCACTGAGCTAACCCTCCAGCCCAGTCTTTTGATTTATAACACTTTGAATTGGCACCCAATAGCATCTCATTGTGTTTATAAAGGGACATTTTGAAAGGAAAATTTACAAAGAAAATAAAAGTTGAAAGTATGAAAATATCTGACAAAATTTTTCTGAAAAATAGATTGAAAGTATTAAAGAAATAAAGATGGACTTGGCATCTAGGGAGGCTGAGACAAGGAGAATCACCAAGAGATTGAGAATAACTTGGGCTACATAGTGAGTTCAAAGCTTGCCTGAAATACAGAGTGAGACTGTGTCTCAAAAAAATGAAATAAAGATGGAATTTCAGTGACAAACACTGAACAAAACATTCAGGTACATTTTGATGAAATGTATGCATTCTAATGCCAAATTCTAAATAAATATCTCCAGAAATAAATATAATCATGAATATCAGTCTTAGAGCTTACCATGCTAAATTCTAGAATGCAAATGATTTTGAATTTGAAGAACTTACAAATGAAGGCAGAGAAAAAGATCAGTTAACTTTTCTATGGAAATAAAAGTGGGAATATATTCTCACTAAATTAAAATATGAAAATGCAAAATGCAAAATGCAGAAATCAAGAAATAGTTGGGGTATAAATGTCATATAAACCAATACTTGTGAACAGTTTAATATGATTTTACATGGGTGCTGAGGGAACCCCAAAGACAGGAACTACTCCCTTCCAGGAGAGGTCAAAGGAGGCTCTCTCTGAAAGAAGGCAGCATTTAATTTAAGCCTTGAAGGATAAATCGATAATTGTTAGCTGAGCATTAAAGGAGGAGGGAGTACAGGAAATAACATAAGGAAAATGAAAGATATAAAATCAAATGATTCTTCAAGTCTTTATAAAATTAAAACTGAAACTCTCAACTGCCCACTCTATAGGATAAAATTTATTAAACAGGTTAAATATGTTTGTTCATTAAATATATATTAAATACCTATTATTTGTTTTTCTCTGTATTAGATTTTTGGGGGTCTAAGTGGAATAATTTTTATTCTTATTCAACATATACTCATAGCTTAGAAGTAAAACATGAACAATTAGGCTAACTACTGATATATAATAAGTCAAATTTTTCAGGCAACTGATGCTGAGCAATTGAATTTTGCATCCAGAGTATTTATTCAATGGTGTTCTTGGAAAATAACCCCTACGAAAGGTAAAAAAAAAGATTGAGCAAAGAGAAAGTTAGCTGCCCTACAGGATTAACACACATTTCAGGTGATTCCACAAGCATATCTGAAGTGAGGATAGTTTTTCATGTCCCTAATTTAGCCCAAAATGTCCCATTTTGAAAGTCAGTGGAGAGGGGAAAAAAACAGCTTCCAAGTGGAAGAGTTTCTATCAATTCTTCTCGTCATGCACATCAAATGAAGTTAGAAGATCTTAAAACAAGAACACATGGAGGTTGTTTGTCTATTGCCAAGGGCCGAACTATCTAATCAAGAGCACAGAAAGGAATGAACAGGAAATCAGAGAAAATAAGGTCTGGAGAACACATCTGCAAATATGCACACTCAGAAGGAGTACAAAATGTAAAGTTTTGGTTTTTTTTTTTTTTGAGACAGGGTCTCACTTTGTAGTTCAGGCTGTCTCTGAGCTCACTATGTAGCCTAGGCAAGCCTCGAACTCAGCAATCCTCCTGTCTCTGCCTCCCGAGTGCTGGGATTACAGGCATAAGCCACCACGCCTGGCCAAAATGTAAAGATTTTATATTGCATATTACCATCTACTAGAAAGCACTTATGAATTGAAAAATCACTGTAAAATCTTACAAAGCACTGCACAATGTACAAATGGCTGCCAGTGCTGACCATTACTAACGTAAAACGACAGACCTTTGGACTGGCTACAGTAGCAGATGTTCAGGTAAATGTCAACCCAACAGCACAGACTTTCAGTCACCAAATCAGATCTTGTTACTGTGGCCCCTGAATGTCAAGTCTACCAGCAACAGAAACCATAGCAAACCTGGACACAGCACCATGTCTCAAAGGTACAAATTTTCTACTAAATGCTAAGTTAATTATATGAGGCCCCTTCTTTTAGAGAAGTTATTTGCAAGGATAGATACCTGTTCAAGGACTAGGTATGTTTCCTATCCACAGAGCCTCAGCCCAGAACCTCTGTGTAGAGGATGACAAAATTACAGAATGCCACATAGTTTGGCAACTTACCAGATGAGCTGCATTGTAAGTATATAACCATTGTTCAATCATACACTGCGATGTCCAAAACCATGCTAGCTTTATCAAGCACGGATATAGCAACAGCCTTCCAAATGCATAAAGCATCACCTTAGCGGACACACTTAAGAATACAATAGACACCATTCCTCAGGCTACAGTGGTATATTAAACAGAGACTTCAACACAACTCCACATCCTCAAGAGAAACCGTGCACAGGCCCAGAGGCAAAATGGAAAATCAGAAGAAGCCAAACAGAACACATCTCTCAATGACCTGGTGGAGATTTGAGCTTCTGATCCTTGTCAATCTGTTTCTGCAACTCTCTCCTTTTTCAGATTTAAGGTTCTAGTCCCTAAAAGTGCACTCTTGTGAAGAGGCACAGAAAATATCCCATTAATTTATAATTATGGCTGCCACCAAAGAATTTTGGAGTTCTTGTTTCCAGATAATATGTTAAAAAGAGGTATCATCAATGTGGCAGAGGGAATTGTTCCTGATTTGCCAGGCAGCTTTTTATAGAGTTAGATCAGTAAGGAATACATGCAGTGATCTCCACAAGTACCTTTTGATTCTACCTCACCCTTCTTAATTGCGCATGAGTTCATACAGCTAACAAGCCTGACAAGTGCATAAGGGCTTGAGTAAAAGCTATTGGTTGTAATATGAGATCAGCTAGAGGAGGAAATCACTAATAGTATAGGTTGGAGAAAGGGGATAAAGTGCGAGCCAATTGTAGATTTGAGACCACCTGCTTTAGAAAGGGTGTAGTTCAACCCACTAACCTCTCCTTTGTCAGTTTCCCCTCAGGATGAGAGATCACAGAGAAACTTCTCCCCAGGCTTACGGAGAAGTAGATTGTATTGTAGTGTAGAGTCTGAGGACCAAAAAATTCAACACTCCAATTTTAGAGAATAGAATTAGCTGATGGCCCTGCTGTCACCCTCTGGGTCCTGCCTCACACCTTGTTGAAGCCATACTTGCTGTGGGCAGACTGTAAGCAATGAGAATATAATGCCTTTTCCTGCATATGGCTGGACTCCCTGAACCTTTGGCCATGGCTTATAGACTCTTCATTAATTTGGCCAAAGTTTTTTAGGCTCTAAAATCTTTCCTGTCTTCCCTCCACTCCCCTCTGTCTCAGAAGTGTCAAACCTGAAGCATGATCTTAAGATTTTTCCCACTTTCTCAGTCTTTCTCTCCTTTATCCTTCACAATTATTTCCCACTACAAAATTTGTGCTTTTAATTTGATTTAGAGGACTTATCATAAAAGGGATCACTATTTATTCACCATTTCTAGGCATTCCAGAAATGTTTGTTGAACTAATTATAATCATTTCTAAAATAGTAACTAAATGTAATGTAATAAAGTAGAAATATTGGTTTCTATAATTTATTTGACATCAACTATATATCAAAGAATATAAATTCTAAAAACTGTTTATTTTTTAATGACGTAAAGTTGCCTATGGGAATAAATTTGTAAAAGCAATGGTATTTTAGATTAAGAATATACATTTTATAGACAGTTTCATATACCTTTATGTCTTAATGCTGTTAGAGAATGACCTAGTACTAATTTGTACTAACAAATGACAGTTTGTGACCTTTCATTTCATATTCCTCATTGAACATATTCATATTCTTCTGGATGAAAATTAAATGTTGACACATTAAAATTATCATGGTCAAAAAATTTTGTAGGCATTAAGTACTATAAAATGGATAAGAAAGCCCAGGGCTAATTAATTATAATCTTCAATGCATGATAAAGTACTACAATATAAACCCATCAATAAAAGTTTAGGACTCATAATTTGATAAGGAACAAAATATGTTTCTTAGCTCACAGTATATAGATCAGAACTTGGTACAAGTAGCCAAGTTTTCTTCTCCAGGTCCCACAGGCTGGAGACAAAATGTCACTCAGACTGAATCCTCTGCAGGCCCTGAGGGAGGAGCTACTCTTCTAATGCAAATTAGTGTCCAAATTTCTTCCCTGGTCTTGGTAGAACTGAGGCCTCTATTGTTTTCTTAGCTGCAGACCTGGAAACTGTCTTAGCTCATAGAGACAATCCTTGGGTCCTAGTCAAGCAGACCTTTCCATCTCTACAGCAGAAGGCTGGATTTCTATTAAACACATCTCATGCCATGAATCTTTCTGACTTCCCTTTCTGAGACCATTGAGAGAAAAATTTTTTGCATTTAAGGGATCATTGTGTAGCTCAACATAATAGATAACCTTAGTATCTTCATGTTAGCTGAGCTGCCACATGTATGCTAATCACAGGGATAAAATCACATTTATAGCCTTGGGGATCAAACAGACATGTGAACAACAGGGGTGGGAAGACTTAAGGCCCATTTTTAGAATTTTACCTATTGCATTAGAGGCAAAATGCCAGACTTTTTAAGTTTTTAACAGATAAAATGTAAAACATCATCTTATTTTTAAATATCTTTATAAATCAAACAGCTTTTAAAATGGTATGTTATATGTACAGGGGAATGGAAGAAGAAGAGGAAGAAAAGAAAGAGGAGTAGGAGGAAGAGGAAAACCCTATAATTTTTGAAATGAACTTTCTTTGGTTTTTCACTTTGTAAGTTGTTATAAACAGGCAATTTCTTAAATACAATTAAGAGTATTCAAGAAAAATACTAAGGTTCTCCTCTATCACTGTTAAATTTAATCCCTTATTGTTGACAGTTTAAGCCTAGTTCAACTTTTGAGATTTTCTATCAGGAGAATAAAACTATATATTACTAACACACTCAGGATTAACAGCAGCAACAATGTCACATCTACCTGCATAACAGTACATAGTTAGGATGCTTATTGTGGTATTTTATGTAAGAACAAGTTAAAATGGAAAGGGTTTATTTCAGCTCACAGTTTGTAGAGGTTTCAGTCTATGGTTGGCTGACTCCAAGGTAGGTTGGCATGGTGTAGGGGCATGTCAGTGAGAAAGAGTTCATGGCCCAGCAGGCAGTCAAGTCCAAGTCCAAGTTCTCTGAGATTTCAGGCAAACTCTTAGCTCCAGGCCTCTGTAAAAATGAAAAGAAAGTTAAACATTTCAACATACAATGAGACAAAATAAAAATTCCTATTCAAAACTGGAAATAGAGGGATAAAAGGAATGGGACCAATGAAAAACTAAAATTCAACAGCTCAAACATTAAATTCCATAGTTCCATGTCTACCATCTAGACCCATTTCTGACACGATGTGAAGGCCAAAGAGGTTGGATGGCTCTGCCCCTAAGACACTGCCAGCAGTTGGTGCTCTCACAGCCTCTCTCTTAAACCAACTTTGCTCACTGCTTACAGCTTTCTTTAGATAACCCATCACCATTCTTAACTTCACCAGTTTTCTAGGGCCTCCATTGGATTTTCAGCTTCAGATTCATAGCTCCACACAGCGCCTTCTCAGAGACACAGTGCCTTCTTCTGAAATGTGGCTGGAACCCCACACTTCTGATGTCTGTCACTAGCTGGAGAAGAAGCCAGACTTCTTTCTCTCTTGGCTTTAGAGGTTGATTGCATGGATTGCTGAGCAATATGAACCCACTTCTGAGAAACAAATTCCCTAGGCTCCTGCCATTCTGGAGCATGGTGCCCTGGGTTCTCTTCTCAAAGCAAAGTCTTTCACCTTTGCAATTTTGGGGCTGCAGAGGTAGATTCCCCTAGTTCCTGTGAAGCCCTTGGGACATCTTTCTTTGCTCTGATCCTAAGCACCTAGATTTTTAATGTTATATTTTCAGCAAGCAAGACCTCCTCTGTTTCATCTTTGTAAGCCGCGTGACTGGAGCTTTCTTTCTGGCCGGACTCAAAATTTTTAAAATCATTCTACTAGGCTGTTTACTATTGATTTTCAAGGCACAGCTGGCTAAAATCTCCAACTGTGGCCATGTTACTGCCTCAGCTAGACTGCCTTTAAATTTCTTCCGCCAGATTCATTTCAGCGCCTTTAATCTGTCTCTTCTGGCATCTCTCAACATGAACAAAATGTGGATTTTCTCCCAAGGTACAATGTATGTGGCCTGTCGTCCAACTGCCAGTGCAGCCCCTGTTCCCCACTGAAGCTTCCTGAGCCTGGTCTTTCAGAGGTGTATTGCACTCAACATTCTGGTCTTCTGAGCCGGGCCAGAATCTCCCATCACCCTCCAGGGCATAGCTTTCTAGATCTGCTTCTCTGGCCAGCATCTCCAAACCTTTTCAAGCTCCTCCTGCAAGCCAGTTCCAAAGGATTCTAACTACAAGTTCAAGAAGTCATGGCAATGACCCCACTTCTGGTACCCAAATTTGTTTTTGTTACATTCTTGTTGCTAAGACAAAACACCAGACACTCACAAGTTAAAGGAAGAAAGATTTGTTTCAGTTCACAGTTTGCAGAGGTGTCAGTCCACAGTTGGCTGACTCCAAGCAGGCTGGATGGGAGAGAAGCACTTCAGGTCATGACAGGCAGGAGAAGCAAGCCTTCTTTCCTCCAACCTTTTTTATTCTATCCAGGCTACAAGCCTATTGGTTGGTGCCATCCACACACAAGGTGTGTTTTCCCTCTTCAGAAAATCCAATATCCATACCCAGTGCAATGTCATACCAATTAGTACAATAATCCACTGTCATACATCCACAATCCAGTCTTTCCAAAAGCCTCCCTTGTCAGCCCATGAGGTTTTAACAGGACATCTAGATGTATGCCAGAACATAATAAAACTGTCCATGTATATTAGCATCAATAAATACAAAAATAATACTCTTATTACCCTGTATTTTCTTAAGAACCTTATATAAGACACTTTAGCAAACTCACTTCTTGCCTTCAAACTATTTCTCTCACACTTCCCACTCCCGACTCTGAGTCATATTCATTTTTATACTAATCTTTTAACTGCAAAGTAATTTATTTGAGATGACATTCAGGCACTTACTTGAAATCATGCACATACTTTTAAATTTTAAAAGATCTACCAAAGACCATACACATATTATAGACTTCGAAACTTTCCATAACTAGCTAAACTGCATTTTACTTTAATTTATATTCTCAACTCTAATAATATATTCTCTCTAAAATCTATTTGCTTTATAATTTAGATAATATTAGAATTTTATACTTTTATGGTTTGTAATGGAACTGCAATTCTGAACTAGGAGAAAAGTTCCAGTTCCCATGCCAGCGATCCAGAGGTTTTACCACACTGTTATTTAACAAAGCAACTGGAACAATCCTGACTAAATGCTATCTCTAAATAGCTCTGTGAAGTTAATAGTGTGTCCACTAACACCTTAGATTCGAAGTTACCACAGCAGCCAACTGTAATCATACCTACGAACATGCTCATATTTAGAAGAACTCTTTCAGGGCTACATAAAATAATTTCTTCATGTTTGATTCTTATGCTTTACTCAAATGTAAAAGGAAAACATTTCTTTGTGAAGACAGACAAAGTCATTACAATTCTTTGGAAGCAAAAGAGGTTAGGCTACAGATGCTGCCTGGCTGGGTGTAAGCACACTGAGGTGAGAAGATTGGTATTTTCATCTTGGTGGCAGCTGTGGAGCACGGTGGGGCATGTTTCTATTTACATAGAGATTAGTTTAGTTATTCTAGAAGTTTTTGGCTCTGGGATCACAGCAGTGAGAAATCCAAGAAACTCATGACTATGAAGTAGAGAAATTCTTTGAACTATCAGTTAACAGGGCAAGTGGAAGACAAATAAAATTTTCCTGAGCTTGTGATACTTGATTAAAAAAAAAAACTTCCTCAGAGCACTACATTTTGCAAAGTGAACATAGTTTAAGGCAGGAAATCTACATTTTAAAGTTGAGAAATGGGATTATATTCTGTATGTTCCTACAAGAAGAAGTTAAAACTTGATGGCAAATATGGAAAGTACTTGGAATCTGAAATTCTTATCCATACTGATGTTTTTAAAATGTTCATAAGAGTGAATGGAATATTAAGTAAACAGTATTGCTGGTCTGGTTACAAGAACAAGCAGTAGGTTACTTTTATTGCTTCTCACTGCATTAGCTCATAATTCTAAGAAATTTGTCCCAGTTTTCTCATTCATAAAGTGCTACATTAGTTCTAGGACATATTCCCTTATCAAGAACTACATCACTGTCCAAAACATCTACAGAGCTTTCTCAGTGTGCTATGCACATCCTGAGCAGCACCTGTCCCACAAATCATAGACCAGTCCACTAGGGCAATAAAAGCAAGGAAAATGCCAAGTTTGATATTTTAAAGTGAAAACTATTCATCCAAAATTAAGTAAAATGAATATTTTATGTAGAGAGAAATAAAATGCTGCACCAGGTACTGTAGTTGGCATATAGTCTATCTAAAGAAAGGCCTGGAATGAAAAGCCAGAAACTCCACATTAAACATGAGAAAGCCCTACTCTTCTAAAGCTGGAGATCTTATGGTTGTGTGGAACTGACCTGAGCCCAACTGAGTTATGAGAACTGCACAAGTACACTGGCAGCTTTCTGATGGAGGGAAGGCATGGATACTGTTAAATGGGGCATTCCTTGATGGAATTCATTCAAATCTGCAAACTAAAAAAACTGAAGAGACCAAAAATAGTAATAATCAGGGAATGAAGATAGTATGCAAAATATATGCTTCCAAGGAGTTACTTAAAACATATTTTGAAGTGATGGAGAAAATATACAGTAGGTAAAGCAGGACTTCAAATCTATTGGAAAACAAAACAGAGGCCTGAAGACTCCTAATCCTATAGAACCTATTTCTACTGATTTGCACTGGAATCTTTACAACAGGCAACTGACTGGATCTTACTGGATCTGCTCACTTGACATTAGATTTTTGTCATCATATATTCAATTTTTTCTGGTTATGTACATTGTTTGTACCTCTGAAAAGGTAAAAATTTTGTATCAAAAACCATGTTGGAGAGGGATTTATTTGACAACAAATAATGAGCAGATTTCTGGGCCAGACATTTAGCT